>JAADYK010000034.1:0-54002 GCA_023338225.1 Halophytophthora batemanensis
CCCCGTGACCTCGTTCGAGTACTTGACGTGGGACCGCTTGAAGTTCTCGGCCCACATCTTCTCAAAGAGCTCTCGCTCGTGTCGCGGCTGTGGTGGCCGCAACTCCTTGGGCAATTGCGCCGCCGGACGGTAAGCCACCGGGTCTGTGGGCCGCGCGTTCACCTTGCCGAGATAACCGCCCAGGAAGTTGATGAGCTCCGTGGGTTCGCTGGACTCGTACATGAGCTCGCGCATGAAGTTCTCGAGCGTGATGCACTTCTGGTGCAGATAGGACGGCTCCAGGCGGTTGAACCAGCGCGTGTCAATCTGCGCCCAGGCGTCCTGCGTGCGCGGGTAGCGCTTGTCTTCCAGCGTCTTCGCCAGCTCGCCGAACTCCGAGTAGCGTCGCCAGTCCGCGTAAAGCTCCTTGCCCAGCATGAGCGTGATTAAATACTGCGCGTGGCGGTCGGCGCCCGAGCGCGACTGCACGATGCGAAACTTGGGGATGGAGATGGTAGCTGACACCACCTTGTTGATGCCGTCCGTGGCCAGCGTGAACGTTTTGTGCGCCGCCGTGATGCGCGTGTTGGTCTGCTCGTCCCCCAGCACGTGCACGGCGTTGCCCACGTCGATGAGTCCCAAGTCGGCACTCAGACGGCGACGCAGAGAGTGGATACTGCCATCGCCGCCCCAGCTCTCGCTGCTCGAGTCAATGTCCGCGAACCAGCCCCACTCGGCGCTGCCTTCCTTCGACATCATGGACGACGACCGAATGCGCGACGGCGGCCCGCCTACAGCAAACAACACACAAGACACAGCACGCGAGTGACACGCAGCCACGACAGGACGCCCGCGAGAACAGCGAGAACAACAAGAGTACGATGAGATTCTTCTCCCATGCCGGCGTGCAGTGCAGTTCAGCGCGACATGTCGTACCTCGGGGCGAGGCAAAGTGGGCGTGTGCACGCATGAGTTCCGACTTGACAGTGCGCTGGTCGCATGTGTTCATGTAGGTGGCGATGACGTCCACGGCGGGGCGGCCGCGCGGCGTGTTGCTCACGACGGTCGTACTGGGCACCGAGTAAGATAGCGACGTGGGCAGCTTGGCCATGTTCTCGGGCGAGGACGCGGCCGTCTCGGCCGACGTGGCGGCCGACGCTGTGCTCACTCGACGCGCTGCCGCTGCCGCCGCCGTGTCGAAGGTGAAGACGGCGCTGGCGCTCTCGCGATACTTGACGTAGGGCAGCGACTGCACCGTGAGCGAAGGCTCGCCCGCGTGCGGGAAGGCGTCGTCTGCCTCGCCGTCGTTTGCCTCGCCGTCGCTGGCGCTGGCGTTCCCCTCCCGCGCGGTGGTGTCGCCGCTGCGTAGCTTCCGCAGCAGGCGCTGGCGCTGTTGCTGCTCGTCCATCTCGGCCATCATGGTGCGTGAGAGACCCAAGAGATGCGCCGCCTGCTCGCGGGCGCCGCTGTGGTCGGGCACGAAGCGCGCGCGCGAGGCGGAGGTGGAAGAGGCGTGCGCGCAACTGCAGAAGGCGTCGGGGCCGGTCGCGCAGAGCCCCGCGGGCTGCGGGCGCCTGCGCGTCTGCAGGCAGAAGAAGGCCTGGCCGATGGTGCTGCTGGGCCGCTGCTGGCGCCTGCGCTCGCCTCACGCGGAACCGGCCGAGTGCGGATCTGCTCTGCTCCTCGGGCGCGGCGACGGACGGGCGGACAACCAGCCGGCTCGAACCCCTGCACTGAGCAGAGGCGAGTTCAAGCTCGAGCTCGAGCTCTACCCACTCACTCCGAGAGAAAGAGAGAGGCCAGGAGGCAAGAGGCGGGAGGCGGCAGATGGGTTATCGACTGGGCACCAGGCGAAACGACAACTAGACGGCGTCTGCTTCTGCTGCGGCTGGAGACGAAAGATCCCGCGCTTGCTGGCCCTCTTCCTGCTTGGCCTTGCGGTCTGCTCGTGGCTGGCTGGCCCTCTTCCTGCTTGGCCTTGCGGTCTGCTCGTGTGCGGCCAAGTTGAAGAAGCGCGCCGGTCCGCGGTGCGGGATGGATGGCGAAGACAGCAGAGGGAAGGCGCTCCGTTCTCTTGCTGGCGTTCTTCGCTCTGGCGAGTGGGCTGGGTGGTGGCCGGGCTTTGGCCCCGCTTCTCGGCCGAGGGGCTTTAAGCCGCGGGTTTTTGGGGAGCGCTCCGGACGAACCCAAACACACAGGCGAGGAGAAGCGCCCTCCCCGCGCGCCAAGGGGCGAGCTGGGGCTCGCTGCAGGCCAATAATACAGGTCAGTACCCTCGGCCAGGAGGTCTCTCGCATTCGGAGTACTCTGCCGCTTCAGCCTTTGCCATTGGACCAGACTGGAGAAGCTCAATTTACCCACGCCACGGGCTTTATCCCATCCCTCCGAACGCATTTGCGCAAATGTCGCGCTGACAGGTCTTGGGACACCTGGAGCCGATCTGGACGGATTAAAGTCCGTTTCCGGCGCTCTCAGTTCTTGAAAGTGGCGTCTGCAACCTCGAGCTCCCAAGCCCCCAAGCTTTGGCAATACCTCCTCGAAGATACTTGTGCTGCTTTGCCTCGCCGATCAATTCCCTCAAGCGGGAACTTCGCTAGTCCCGTGCGGCCAAGACCCTTCTCGAAAGCAAACTTCTGCACCTTCAAAGGGGATTCTGCCCGAGTTGGCAAACGTGCACGCCAGGACTCCTGTCGCAAATCGCTTTCGTTAAACGCAGAAGCCAGGCATTACTTCCTGACTCGATTCCTGAATCAATTGGACTCGTGTGGCTGCAGCACCTCTCGTTACCCACTGGCATTGCCGCATTGTCGTGGTAGACTTTCAGACGGTTCCTCCACTCGTGCCTAGCTTACTCAACCCCTCGGCCCTCGGCCTGCCAAATTTTGCAGAGGTGGCTGTGAAGCCAGATTACCTCGATGCACTCACTGCACGCATACAATGCCTACTAGGACGGCTTTGCGCATACGGACTTAGCATTCGAACTCATTGCTCTTGAAGCAGATGCAGAAACAGCTTCAGTTGGCCCCCATCCCGTTCCTTGCGGCAAGAAGTCTCCTGGTCGTATTCGGCCGAGTCAGCCGCGTGCAAATGACTAGATGGGGGTATGCAAACGAATACATGGGGCAGTTCTCCGCTTGACGCGGTGCAAGTGCTATCAGTGGAGTCATGTGGCTTGGGTTGGGGCGCTCCGGCATTCCGGCATTCTCAAATCTAAAACCTGGCGTTTGCGATGTGACGCCGGGTTTTACGCGACCTGATCTTTTTCCTCCCAGAGACGGGCCTCCTTGAAGTTGGGGGCAAGTCGCTCGCTCGAAGTGGTCTGGAAGTTCCAAGTCGCCGACATGTAGCTGCACCACCACGGGCGGGATCAGGCCTCCAGACTCGCGACTCGAGACTCGAGACTGCAAGCATGGCCAAAGCTGCGGTGGCGGTCGTCACGCGAGCGGACGGACGGCTGCAGCGCCTCGCCTCACCGCCGCGACGCAAATGAGCTCAGCTGAGGCCGGATCTGGGGTGCTCTCGCTCGCGCTCTCTCCCGGCCGGCCGGCCACCGTGCGGGCCCGCCAAAGTGCGAGTGCTCTTGGCAGAAGACCAGTCCGCGCACAATGCGCACATGCGCGTTGCGCCAGATTGCTGAGGGCTCCCCTCGAGCTTCGTGTGAGGTTGTCAGCGCGCGTCTTGCTTAGATGTCACGCCGCGCTGTTGCAAACAGGCCCCGATGCTGATCCCGGGCGGCACGGTCCGCCCTCCCGATTCAATTCGATCATCTGGGTGTCGGCCCCACCGGCGACCGGCGACCGGCGACCGGCGACCGACGGCCGGCGACGGGCCTTCGTCACCGGGCTTGCGCGCCGCCGCGAGCTGCCTCGTGCTCGCAAGTAGTTGTGGCCGCCGTAGAGGCGCGGAGCGATTCCAGGTTGGATTTTCCTCTGAGGCCTGTTGACAGAAGACCTGTGGCCGAGGCGGCGCGCGCTGATGATAGGTGTCGGTGGGACTCGCCCGCTGGCCAGAGAGCGCACGACAACGTGAGCCAAGGCCGTGCGTGCTTCGAGCAGGAGGCCGAGTCGCTGCACCGCCGAGCGCTGGCTGCGCCTCATGCAGCCAGACGTCGAGGCCCGCCTCCGCCGCGGCGCGTGTGTAACTTTCCTGGCCGAATCCATAGACGCGGGCTGCCGTCGAGTGCTCCTCGGCGGCCAGCGCCCCAAGCCGCACGCGTGGGTGCCGAGGGCTCCGGGCTCCGGGCTCCGGGCTCCGGGCCTCGCCAGCACGTGGAGGCGAATCGCCAAGTCGGAAGTCATTGGAATGCACAGCTGGGCGTCGGGGACCCGAGCCTGGCGCTGCGGGCGAGCAGTCGCTCGCTGTTAAACCGCTGGGAGCCAGCCAGCAGTTGAGGCCCAGCGGCTCTCGAGGCGCGAGGCTGCGCAGGTTGACGCTCGGTCGTGGCGCGCAGTTGTGCGAGGCGCCGAGGCCCGGGCGGATGTTGACGGCAAGTGCAGCCGGAGACCTCGCTCTGCGTGCGTGTCCGGCAGGGCGTTGTCTGCCAGTCGCTCGCTCCCGGCGGTTAACAGGCTGCGTGTCACCTGCCGGAGATGCCGCTCGCTGAGCAGCACGAGAGACACGCAAGAGGCCGCTGAACCGACAGCCTTGGCCGCGTGCAAAGCTGAAGGAGGCGCTTGCAGGCGGCGGCGTTCCGGCGCGTGCCGGCTGGCCGCGAAAGAGGCCGAGGCGCTGAGGCGCTCCTCTTTCGTGGAGAGGCCTGAGGCCCAGTGCTCGCACGCACGCGGCCACTGGCCACTGGCCACCGCTCCGGCCCGCTCCGGTGTGGTGGCGACCGCCTCCTCTCGGTGGCGTGTGCTGGTGGTTGATAGGTGGCGGCGGCCTCGCGCCTCCTTCTCCTTTTCCAGGCCTCCGCTCGTCTCTGCAGCGCACTTCCGCGGCAAGCGCGACGACATAAGGCGCGTCATTACCAACGCAAGCGAGGAGGGCATCGCAGGCCGAGGCAGTGACCGGCCCCTCCAGGAGCCGATACCCGCCTCCGCATCCGTATGCGCGGGGCACCACGTTTCCCGGCGCTCGCCGCATGCGCTCCGCCGTCCGCCGAGTCCGCGGGTCCTGCCTGGGTTATCCGCTTCCGCAGCGCACACGCACACGCGAGCACGCTTGCACTCGGGGGCTCGAGGGCCCCGGCCCGTCTCGGACCCGCTGCGTGTATCGCGCCCCGGGGCCTCCTACAACCACAAAAAAGCCGCACCTCACGCGCTACAACAGCACGCAGAGCCCGAGCTGCCAGCCTCAAGGCCTCAAGGCCCCCCTCCACGGTAGACAAGACACGCAGCGAAGCGCAAGCCGGGCTGCCCATTCCCGAATCCTCGCTGTCGCTGTCGCTTTCGCTGTGTGCAGCTTGACAGCCTGACCGCTTCGCCGGAGCCCCGAGAGCCGAGAGCCGAGAGCCCGAAGCGCATGAGTCACGTGCAGCCGCCGCGGCCGCAGGGGAACTCGCACTCGCACTCGCACTCGCACCGCCAGCGCATCATGACGGGCGCCAAGACGGCCTTCTACCCCGTGTCGGGCTCGCCCGCGCAGGGCAAGGCGCGCAAGTACCACGACTCGACGGGCACGCACTCGGAGACCGAGTCGGAGCCCGAGCCGCTGCCGCTCTGCTCGTGCGACGAGGACTACCTCGTGCGCTGCGAGTACCACCAGGGCGAGCACCACGGCCTGAGCTTCGAGCTCGCGCACGACTTTCTGGACCTGAAGCACCTGCTGCGCACCATCCAGGAGCAGGAGGTGCGGCGCTACGTGTACCAGGGCACGCAGGTGGGCAAGGTCATCGAGTTCCTCACACTGCGCCACTTCCCCATGAACGAAGTGCAGCTCAACTCGATCACGCGCCTCGTTCGCGACAAGCTGGGCCACGTGCGTCAGCTCCACTTTGTGGACACCATGGACGCCACCTTTATCCACCAGCACCGAGTGGCTTTCCGACGCTTCTGCACCGCCGTCTTCGCTGTTCACCCCGTGATCAAGTTCAACTCGATGGCCGCCGAACTGCCGGAAGAGCAGCGCGGCCTCATGCGCGAAGTGGCGGTGCGTGAATGCCCCATGGACAACACCTTCTTCGCCAGTGTGGGCTCGGCGCTGCACTACTCCAACACGGTGCAGAACATTGATCTGCAGGAGCTCATGGATCCGCATCAGGTGAAGGAGGAGGACCTGCACTTGTGCTGGGGCTGGCTGGTCTTCGGGCTCTTCCACCCCAACTCGACGGCGCGCATCGAGAAGCTGGACCTCTCGCGCAACATGATGCGCATGAAGGATATTCGCGTGGTGGAAGGCATGATGTCAGGTGGGCACCCGGCGCTTGTGCTGCTTATTCCCGAGTACGCGGCGGCGCTGCAGCGCTACAGCAAGAGCAACCGTGACAAGATCCTGCGTGAGGATGTCAAGCGCGCGCTGCTCAAGGGCATCCCGCACCGCCGCGTGTTTGCGCTCATCAAGAAGAACACGACGGTGCGACCGTTGCCAACCTCCAAGCTATCGCAGCACGAGGTCTACAGCGATCTCATCGTGGAGAAGGAGCTGCTGGAAGTGTTCTGCATCCTGCGCAAGTGGCTCTGCGTCGTGGTTCCGGGCTTTGGACTGGGCTGGGTGCCGCGGCAGAGCGCGCTGGAAATGACGGAGATTGGCATGTCGCCCCGCATCTGCTCGCCGTCCACGCTCATGCGCTCTGTGAGCTTCTGGAACATGATCGAGGCTTCCGACGCGGAAGGTATGGTAGTGCCGCTTATCACGCTCTTCTTCCAGATGACGGGCATCAGCGACCGGCTGGAAGAGATCAACCTGAGTGAGAACCGCATCGGCAGTCCGGACCAGTTCGGCATCCCAGCCACGGAGATCTTGCACCGCATTATCTATTTCTCGCCCTATTTAACGACGCTCAACCTCTCGGACTGCCAGCTCACGAACATCACGCCGCTGCTGGAGGCCTACAAGAAGGGCCGCTGCCGCATCCGCAGTCTCAACCTGGACTCCAACATGCTGGGTTTCCGCGGCGCCTTCGACCTGGCCATGCTGCTCATCAGTGACAGCCAATCTCCCGCCGGCTCGTGGCTCACCGATCTGAGCCTGCTCTTCAACGACATTGACGCCATCGGCACGCGTGCGCTGCTGGAGGCGCTGCAGTACAATGTGCATCTGGAGCACCTGGCCATCGAGTACGGCAACGAGTTCCCGCCCGAATTGGGCGACTTGGAGTTCACGGGCGACTCGGCCACGTGGCACGAGAACTACCTCTTCGAGCGGCTGGCGGTGCTGCGTGTGTTCGAGCGGTATTCTCAGGGGCAGCCGCTGGACGAGGGCGTCATGCATCTGTTGTGGGAGTTCCTGGGGTTTGACGAACCGTGAGGCGGGAGCAGTCAGCGTCGCGTCTTCGACCGTCGAGAATGTTGGCCCGCAGGAGCTGTCGTCTGCGCTGCCCAGAACGACGCGGGTGCGGTCTGTGCTCGCACCCGCGTGTGGGCGAGCGCAGAGCTCCGTGAAGGCCCGCCGCAGTCTCCCAGGGGATCCCGGCGAAGGAACCTCGTCTCCTCCGGAGCTCCAGCTCAAGCCCGCCTCGTGCCGTCCCGCCTCCTCTTGTATGTATAACAGGCACGCACGTCTGCGGTAGAAGGAATACCACAAACTACTTAACTTAGTACTTGGGCGTACCTGGTCCATGACAATGCACAACGTCGGTCTTTTCGCCTTCATCACTTCATCGCCTCCTCCCGCGCTCTGAAGCACCAAAAAGACGGCCTCGTGGGTCTATCGCCGCGAAAGAAAGCACGACGCGAGCCAGTCGGGCGGAAGGCGGAAGTGGACGACTGGAGACCCACTTGGCCAGTCGACCGCGTGCGCATTCCGACGCGTCTGACTGGAGTAACACGCACAGCTAACAGCAGGCTCACGACGCAGAAACGTGCACGCTTCTTCCTCCCCAGCGCGCCGGAACTTCTCCGTCGCGCTCGCGCTCGCGCTGGCTGGGCAGCCTGGGTCTCTCCATCGAGGGCAGTGCATGCGAGCACGCTCGCTCGTCAGCCTCGCCCTCGGCCAGGAGGCACACGGGTACCGTGTTGCTGGTACAGCTCGTAGCCAATCGGTGCCTGTCTCGGTCTCCGTTAAAGTGCGATTCTTCGCCACGAAAGGACAGCGAGCTAATGAACACGTGCTCGACAAGAAGCAGAGCTGTCGGAGCTGCTGGGGCCCCGAGAGCGAGTGCGCGGACGGAACGGAGCAGAGGCACAAGATGCAGCCGCGCACGCAGTACCTGCTGCTGCTGTTTGTCTTCGGCGTGATTGCCAAGGGACTCGTCAAGGTAGGTGGACGCCGCGCAGAGGGGGGGAGCGGAATGCTGGCTACTCCGCTCGCTTATTGCTGCTCGCGTTTGCCGTTCTCACGCTTGCTCTGTACGGCGGTCTGCGTGCGTGCGTAGTCAGCCTTTGGGTCGAACCTGTCCATCGTGCTGCTGATCTCCGTGGCGCTCTACTACTGGCGCACGAAGGAGAAGGAGAGGAGCGTCTACGATGACATTGCGCGCAAGCAGGCCGAGGCTGCAGCCAAGCTGGACGCGCTGCACGGACTGGGCGACGGCAAGGTCACGGAGCTAAGCATGGCCTCGCGCAAGACTCAGTTCACCCTCAGCGAGAAGGACAGCCTGATCATCACGTACGCCTCGTACTGCATCTCACCGTCTCAGTCCCCAAGCATCAATGTACTCACGTGTGCTACTCGTCTTGTGCTGCACAGAGACCGGATCCGGCAGTACTCGAGCAAGCTCGGCGGCTCACAGAAGGACCGACGGAAATTCCTCAAGAGGAACGCGAGGAAGGTCGCCCATGTGGGCATTGACGCCAATGACCCGGCCCAGACGGCCGCCGCCATGGCGAACGTCGACGACGGTCTCAAGAGGTCCACCCCCGTCTCCACTTCTACTCCCGAGTCGTCGACGTCGGAGAGCAAGCAGAATGAAAAGAGCACGAGCAAGATCAGGAACCGGAAGGGCAAGAAGAAGCCCGCCGTGGAGACCATCGTAGAGGAGGCTGTGGACGCCACACTCTAGCTCGTATCTCCGGTGTCGATCTACTGAATAGCGATTTGAACCTCTAGTGCACATTGTCTTGTGCCTCTGTCGTTGTACTTCTGTCGTTGTGCACTACCCAGTTGTTCACGCCAGCGTCCAACAGCTGAAGAAGTACAAGCAGGGGGCCACGAAGAGGAAGCTGTCCATGCGGTCGAGACAGCCGCCGTGGCCTGGGAAGAAGGCGCCCGAATCCTTCACGCCAGCCACGCGCTTTACGTACGACTCGACCAGATCTCCCAAGATGCACAGCACACCAAGCAGCAGGCCGAGCGCCACCTGGAGCCACAGCGGCACTACAGCAGGCGGGGGCAGCAGCTCATGTGTCCACCGAGCGAGCGCTGGCGACAGTGAGCCTAGCGTCTCGGAGCACTGCGGCAGAGCAAACAATGCTAGCACCGTAGAAACACTGGAGAAGACACCGCCGATTGCGCCCACTAGCGTCTTCCCCGGACTGACCACGGGCGCCAGCTTGGCCTGGCCCATGAAGGAGCCGACTACGAGTGCGCCACTGTCGCACACCCAGGCGCAGCTCAGTCCGAGAATCTGCAGTCCCAGACCGTATGCGTTGGAGCTGTAGCGTAACAGGATAGCGTGGCTGAAGCCGCTCACGACGTAGACCAAGGCCAGCAGGTCCAGCAGCAGTCTCACCAGTGCTATGACGAGGCAGAACTACGGTTAGCTGGCTGGCGAGGTGGATACAACAGCGTGTGAGCAGCTATAGGCTTGCTAGCGTACCTGCTTGGTCCAGTTTCTTGGTGCTCACAAGGTGAAACGTGAAGGTCGCCAGCGTCGCGAACATGGCAGCAGCATCTGCGGCAGCGGTCAGGACACTAGCGTAGTCAGACGCCACCAACGCAGCGTTGGTCCAGAAGCGGTCAACAGCAGTTCTTACCGTGGATCGACTTGTTTCCGGTCCATGCGGCAGCACACACCAGGATGCCGGAGCCGAGCAGCACGACGCGATGCGCTAGCTTCTCCGCGGACGCCTTGGGCCCCGGCACGATCTGCGGACAGATCGTGGCGGTGAACTCCACCAGCGACAGAAAGCAGAGCGTGGTGGCCAGCAGTAGCATGCCCACGTCCGAGCTCAGGAGCTTGAGCGCCGTGGGGATGCCCACCACGCCCGTCAGCACGCGCCTCCCCCAGTCCACGCGCCTGCGCGGAGAGGCACCAGCAGTCTTGGCAGCCACCGTCATTGAGGCGCTTGCGTCCGTCGGGTGAAGTGAAGTGACGCACGATCGGAGTCACTCTTGCGAGTTCGCGACTCTGGATCCCCTCTTTCGAGCGCGCTGCTCCTTCCGCTTCACTGCCGCATTGGCTCGCACTATTCTGCAACAATGCCGTGCAGTGTGCGATGTGGCACGAGTGACGAGCTTCAGTGGTCGAATCTAATTGGCTTCCCCAATACCCCAACCCTGTATAAACGTTTTTATGTTCATATAGGGCTGGGGGTGACGCCGGCGCGCTGGCCGTGACGCGCCGTTGTGACGCGCCCGCCGAATGTCCATGTGGCCCACACAAAATGCAAGGTTCACCAAAGGACATGGGCCGCCCCCCGCGAGCAAATCGGGGCCTGGAGCGTTGGCCGATGAATGCCAGCCTCGCCAAGCTCGCTAGCCTCCTTTGGGGTAAGACGCAGTGTCGTACAGAACTGCATCAAACTGCGTTGTTGGCTATCGCTACAAAAAGCAAGTGGTTGTCGGTGTTGCCATCGCTCTTGTTTGCCTTACGAAGGTGCACGAATCGGAATTGGCCTCTGGCAAAGACTCGTGAGGGACTAGGAGTCCCAGACATGAGAGATTCCCAACACCGACGCAAACTCTGGACTTCCCCGGACGTTGCACGGCGTCCACAGATGTTCATGCCACGAAGGGGAGGATCAGCAGCAGGCCGATTTACTCTAGACACTAGTAAAAGTCGATGTGCGACCTGTGGTTCAACTTGCAACGACGCGTGAACGATGTCGCAGCAATGGGCCAAGCACAGCGCACCGATCTGAACTAGCTCGGTACCTCAACTCCAAGTCCTGACTCCAGGTTCAACAGGTTCGACACCCCTCATCCGCGCGCCAGGGTCTCCTCTCTCTCTCTACAGGATCTGTTCCTTAGTGAAAATGGTTTGATTGACGCAGGAGAACTCGTGCAGAGGATCACATCCCTGCCGACTTTCAGCCAGGTCAGAAGCCTGGAGTACCTCTTTCTTCGGCTATATGAACGGGTTCGCAGCATCTTCGACGATCTCACTTCGGAGATACCCCGAGAGGAGTTGATGGTATCAAGCACCGAGACACCTTCACTGGTGGGAGTACAGAGCTCCTGTCGGAAGTGGGGGTTCCTGTACCTGAGGAAAAACGGACTGAACAAGGTTTCTTCGTACAGCAAGCCCGATCTGGACAGCACGAAGTGCCAAACTCAAATGCACACCAGAACGCCTCTGGTCCCACCTGGCAGTGCTATTCACGACTCGGCGGAGTATGTTGCCCACGGTCTACGACATCCGAGCGCGCTTGCTCCACTGTCTCCTCCCGGTCAAGGCCTGCTTCTTCTTCCTATATCAAGGTTCCACCGACCGGACAATATGTCTCTGGACAGGCTGCTATGCCCTGGAAACACTGGAGCATTGCTTTTGGAATTGCCGACAAGTACGCCGGGTGTGGCAACGCCTTCGGTCACTCTGGTCTCCCCTCGTACGACAACGTTTGACCTAGACCGAATTCTTCGTCGGCTCGGACGAGACCCTCCACGAGCAGTGGGCTCATGACTTGCAATTCGCGCTCACGATCTAATTCTGCTTTCGAGAGAGTTTTCTGCTGGAGATCTGAAAGTCCCGCAACACAACCACCTTCGGAGACCGCCTCCCACAGAGACAACGCTGGCACAAGCTATCACCTGGTTCTTCGCGACGCACTTATACTCCTTCACCAACGTCGGCCAGAGCTGCAAATCAACAAAAGACCACTCGAACAGATCACAACGACGCTAGCGACGCAGGCAGAAGGACTACAGCGGCATCTCAAGCTTCATCATCTGCACACGTCACACATGATGAGGCCTCGATGCCGTCCAAGCCGAGCTCGATCGTCGCGAGTACACGCTTGTATCGCCAGGCTGGGCCACATCTTCTCGACGTAGATCGCCTACCTTCGCGCATGCCCACAGTGCCAGCGCAGCTCCTCGAGATGCGAGCACGCAGCTGCCTGGTTTGCAGAGGAGTTTACGGGCCAGTCATGGGCGCCAGCCCACACAAGATGACTCTGAAAGAGGTGAGGCGAATCGCCACCAGCAACCAACTCGCGCTGCTTCGGAATGGGTTGTCTTCGGATCGGAGAGTATTCCGCAGACCCTCATTGATTGATGCATGGGTTTGCCTTTCAATCCTAGGCTCCCGACTGCGGGCTTGCCCCATGTGTCGTCCCTCCTGCTCTGCGGGCGGGACAGCGATGGCATGGTGTCTCCATTTCTTCCTGCCGGGCTTTCTCTTCCTGTCTACTCGAACAGTTTTCGGCACAGTCCACCGTATACACTTACCCAAGTTAAAGTGAGTTAGCTATGCATGTGAGAAAGAGAAAAAAGTGCGCTTCTCCGCCTTCTCTCTCGTAAAGCAAGTTGACCGCAATGGCATCTAGCCTCTTCGAGAGCCTCGAGCTCCGCCTGCTCTCCTTGTTTACTCACGGCAAGGACGAGATCACTGTTTGCTGCGCCTTAAGACACGAATTAATTCCCAGTTCTGCGAGCTACTGCCGAGCTATCCCTATGTCTCCACACCCGAGCCCGTGACAAGACCTCCTCACTCCACTTCCTCGTTCATTTCCCAAGCTCTTCTCTACATGAGGGATCGACCAGTGTGGCGGGAGCGGTCGGTCGACCAACGTGCAAGGGGGGTGTGAACCCCGACCGCGCAAGACCACGAATGTCCCGCTCGCTCTAGGTGAGCCAAAGGCAAGCCGCGATTCCAGTAGGAAGAGCACTACACGACGAAGACATGCTCGTGCTGCGGGAGAACCAACCGCAGCATCACCAGCGAGAACGTCTTTTCGTGCTCGCACAGCAGCCTGACGCTCGACCGTGACGTGAACGCCGCGCGCAACATCTACCTCAAGAACGAGCACTTGCTCACTCGGGCTCCTGGAGTCCGGGTGCCCGGAGACGCCTACTCCGCGGTGTCAGGTGTGCGTGAGCTTGCTCACACACATCGACCTAGAACAGCAAACGGTAAGTCCACTAGGGCCAGGACGGTACTTGGGTATCTCATGGTAACTTAGGGATGTATCGAGGCGAAACTCCATTTGTGACGCGACGACAACACGGCCAACCCCTCCTACGGCATACCTTCCAGCGAATCCCGTGTTCATATGCATCTCGATAGTTTCCGCGGCCCGTTTCTTGGCCTCCTTCAGTGCATCAAAGAGCAATTGGGCGAGCCGCCACTCGGCCCACAGCGACGACCGCCACGAGCCCGAGGAGCTGCGGACGCGCTCGCTGACGTCGACCGCCTCTCGTGAGAAGGCGCCGCCCGCCAGTGCCGCCGACCACTGGCTCACAGCCTCCGGCCACACGTCAGAGGAGGCTCGGCCAGGCGTCGCGATTGGCGACGCGAGGCAGAGAAGAAGAGGGCGGAGGAGGAGGCTCTGCGGACGACGGCGCGAGAAAGCCTGGCTGTGCTGTGCGCTGCCGAGGTCGCTTGCAGTCACTTGCGGTCGCTTATAGTCGCTTGCACGGCGTCGCAGCCGTTCTTTTTTGGGCGGTAGCTGGGTTGGTGACTGGTAGCCGGACTGGCCTCGCCTGCGCTCGGGACCGTTAGCGCGGCTGATGCGCCGAGGCTGTCGCGCCACTTTTCCCAGATTCGCAGTACGTAGGACACGGACTTCGACGTGGCGAGGCACTCGCTAGAGAATAAGAGGCGACGTGGTCAACAGACGCCAAGAATTTCACACCCAGGCGAAGAAGTGTAAGGGGCAAGCACAGCAGCATGGCAGGCAGTGCGAGCGAGAGAGAGATGGACGCGGAGACCGAAGCCGCTGCTAGCGGCGACGCGTCCAGCTTCAAGGAGCGCGAGGCTGGTCTTCTGCGTGAGCTGTCAGCACTGTACACGAAGCTGAACCAAGTACGGGAGAAGCGCGCCAAGGCTGAGCAGGAGACGACCAATGGCAATGGCAACAGCAACGGTGAAGGCGGCGCAGAGGACGAGAACGGCGCGCGCAATGGGCGACGGCGACGACGTGTGCTGCTGGTGACGCGCACACTGCCGTTCCGCCTCATCTCGGAGGACGCGCACTCGAAATGGCGCGCTGAATTCCCGGAGAACGAGACGTTGAATGGCGCCATGGCCATCTTCCAAGGTTTGCACGAGAACTACGACTGCGTGTGGATCGGATCCGTCCACGGCGAGATCGAGCCGGGAGAACAGAACACGCTGAAGGAGCAGCTATTGGTAGATCGCAACTACTACCCAGTCTTCCTGGACGCCAAGCGCGAGAAGCTCTTCTACGAAGGCTTCTGCAAAACGGTGTTGTGGCCGCTCTTCCACTCGACGCCGCCCACCACGGATGACCAGATTATCGCGCATGAGCTCATGGAAGACGGTGCCGAAGCCGAGCGCAGTATGGAGAAAATGTGGCAAGCTTATGTGGCCACAAACCAGGCGTTCGCCGACGCCGTGCAAGAAGTATACGAGGAGGGCGACCTGGTCTGGGTCCAGGGCTATCACCTCACGCTGGTGCCGCAAATGGTGCAGAACCTCTTCCCCAACGACAATGTGTGGCTGGGCTTCTTCATGCACATCCCGTTCCCGTCCGCCGAGCTCTATCGCATCCTGAACAACCGCGAAGAGATTCTTACGGGGATGCTGGGTGCTGACCTGGTAGGTTTTCAGACGTACGAGTACGCACGGCACTTCCAAAGTGCCTGTGTGCGGCTGTTGGGACTCGAGAGCAGCCACAAAGGCGTGGACTACAACGGTCATTTTGCACGAGTTACGATCTGCCCTGTGGGCATCGACGCCGAGAAGTACATTGGACTGGTACAGTCGGATGCGGTCCAAGAGCAGATCAAGCAGCTGACGACCCAGTTCGCAGGAAAACGCGTGATCCTGGGTGTGGATCCGCTGGACACGACCAAGGGCTTGGTGCACAAACTGCTGGCGGTGGAGGAATTGTTCACGCTCAAGCCTGACCTGGCGAAGGAGGTGGTGTTCCTGCAGATTGTGAGCGGTACGCAGTCGGCATTCGAATCTCCTCTGGGTTCGCAGGTGGAGTCGCTGGTCTCGCGCATCAACAGCAAACTGCAGGACATTGGCGCCGACGGCCCCGTGCAGTACTTGAATAAAGAGATCGCCGTGGAGGCCCTCATCGCGCTCTACGCACTGGCAGACACGCTGGTGATCACGCCCGTCCGCGACGGAATGAACACGGTGCCGTTCGAGTACGTGGTGTGTCGTGAGGCCTCCAGCAAACCGGCACGGGTGATACTGAGCGAGTTTGCTGGCTGCGCGCAGTCACTGGGAGGTGCGCGGCTTGTGAACCCGTGGAACACACAAGAGCTGCTGGACGCACTGCTCGAGTCACTGCAAGAGTGCGACGAAGTGATGCGCGCACACCAGCACATGTACAGTTACGTGAGTTCGTTCACGTCGTGGCACTGGGCCGACAACTTCCTGGAGCAGCTTCGCGAGTGCAGCGAGGAGAGTGCGCTGGCTGTGTCGGGTCGCGAACTCAGTCGTCGCGATATGACATCGGCCTACTCGCGGTCGTCGCG
This sequence comes from Halophytophthora batemanensis, assembly GCA_023338225.1. NCBI lineage: Eukaryota > Oomycota > Peronosporomycetes > Peronosporales > Peronosporaceae > Halophytophthora > Halophytophthora batemanensis. The sequence continues at coordinate 15,850 of JAADYK010000034.1, forward strand.
TCGGCTGATCTTCATCAACTACGAAGGTGTGCTGGCTGCTGAAGCCTCCATCCCAGAGCTGGCATATCCGCCTCAAGAACTCATTTGGCAGCTGTCGATGCTCACCAAGGATCCACGCAACACGGTGGTGCTTGTAAGTGCACGTAGTACGTCAGTGTGTGAGCAGTGGTTCGCTGGACTGTCCGGAAACCTGGTTCTGGCCGCGGAATACGGCGTGTACGTCAAGTGGCTAGGCGAGAAGGAGGTATGGCACTGCATGGTGCCCAATCTGGATCTGAGCTGGTGGGAGCACGTCGTGCCACTGCTCGAGTACTACACGGAGCGCACGCCTGGCGCCTTCATCGAGCGGAAGGACAGTTCAGTGGCCTGGCACTATCGAGATTGCGATCTGGACCACGGACTGTGGCAAGCGAGTGAGCTGCTGGTGTCGCTGCGCGAGATCACACGCTCATTGCCCGTGTCAGTGTGTCCTGGGAATCGATATCTGGAGGTTCGTCCGCAGAAGGTGAGCAAGGCCACGCTGTTCGAGCGCATCTGGGAGTTTATGAACTGGAGCACGCTCTTCCCGGATGACGAGCCGGCCACGACGGAGTACTTTGGCGAGCCAGTGAAGCCGCCGCACTCGCCATTGGTGAAGCCCCGGGGACTTCCGAGCAGCGTAACAGGCGACGAAGACGCATCCAGTGTAGACGAAGCGCTGGTGTTCCAGTTCCCAGATCCAATTTCAGGCGACGATGCTCCCAAGAGTGGTGGGAGCGAATCTGTCGGTGGAGTCAGCCTGGACGCGTCTTCGGGCGTGCTTTCAATCTCTCATTTGGATCACACGGCAGATGAGAAGCAGGCGGTGGACTTTGTGCTGGTGATTGCGTCGGGCGACGACCGCACCGACGAAGATCTGTTTGCTTACCTTGTCCCCCCGCCAATTGATCTCGAAGCGTACTGCCGCCAGTTGGAAAAGGACGAGTTCGAGGACTTGTCGGCAAAGAAGCAGGCGATGGAGGTATTCCCGTTGCCCACAGACGTATCTGAGCACGAAGACTCCCCGTCTCCTGTTTTCCGGAAGCGCCAGTTGTCGGTGCGGCCCAACGCGAACGACCTCGCAGGCAGCTTGGACGTGGACTCGGATGTCGGATCCTTCAGCTTCAACGACGTGAGCGACGACATCTCGTACAATGCATTCCGGCGCGTGTTGGGACGAGATGTCAACGCATCATCGCTGGCCGGAGCCCCGAATAGCGACCGAGGTGGACTGTCGCGACTGTCCGCTCAATCGAGCGACGTGGACTTCCTGATGCTGGGCGAGACCATGACGAAGCTGCCGCCGCTCTCGAAACCGTCCATCTCGGATGGTGCGGCACACATGTTCCCTCTGGCCATGCTGAGTCGTCCGTCGAACGCACGACGCGATGAGATCACGGAGAGGAGCAAGTTCACGCCGCGTCGTGACTTCCCGCCGTCTGCTGCGCTGTTCAAGGCCATGAAGGTCAAGTACGGCGACAATTTCGGTATCCACCGCCTGCCGGACACACCGGCGGCCTGCTGGGCGTTGGTGTGTCCTCCTACCGCGCGTGCCAGACTGGAGGATGGTGCGGGAGCGCTCAGCGTTGGTTCGCAAGGCTCTTTGGACGGGAAGGCACCAGTGGATGCTATCTCAGCTCCTGGAGCGTCGACGTCGTCCCCGCCGACACTTGCGTTAACTGGGGATGGAGCAATGGTGGGAAGCGCAACTGGCGAGAGTGTGAGCAGCAGTGTATCAGCATCAGCCTCTATAGTCTCGACCTTTACGCCTGATGAGAACGAAGAAGTGCAGCAACAAGTGGAAGGCCAAGAGGATATTGAGGCGAAGAGTCCAGCTGCAGCCCATGAAAGTGGAGACGCGGCACGGAGTCGTGCGACGTCGGCGACTGTGGACACAGACGACACGGAGGATGGCCGCTACCGCTTCCCGGTGAACACGTTCGTGTGCACACTGGGTCGCAAACTCTCACAGGCACCGTACTTCATCAAGAACTCTGGAGATTTATTCCAGCTACTACAGGAGATGGGAATGAGCAGTCATATCCGCAAGCAACGCATGTTGTCCATGGGCAGCGCTGGTGATGCTGCGGCCAGCCAGGGGTAAGTCATGTCTGTCAACAGACATGATTGGGTCCGAGGACAGGACTCACGCCAGGCCCTTCATGCGCAGCAAGCCGATGGCGTTCCCCACACCAGTGCAACGCGTGTACTCACTCGCTGGACGAGGAACAGGAAATCATCAGCACACAGCGACAAGACACGACGAGGGGATTAGTTAGTAATTTTTATTTGATGCAGGCGTCCAAGACGCGATTTTGAGAGGGAGAGGACGGAAAAGACCTTCGCCAGTCCAACCAGACACGGTGGAGATGAAGACAGGAGGAATGAAGGAGCAGTGAAGCCCGTGCATGGGAGTGGAGGATATCGTACCGTTTTGGTCGTAGAGCAGGAAGAGCCACTCGGCCGTGTAACGTCGGACGTCGGTGTCGAGACAGGTGAGGAAGAATTGGAGATGTCCGAAGAAGAAGGTCTTGGTGCGGGTCTGGCCAACGGGAGGTGCTATCGAAGTTGTACCTGCAGATGGAACAGGCAGGATGGCTTGCTTGAAGCAGTCCAGGAAGTACGGATCTCCCGCGGCAGCAAGGTTGTGACACACGATGAGCGTCGGTATCATGTCGCTCAGCGGACTGCAGTAGAGCAGGGTTAGTTCCGGTGCGCAGAAGTTTACTACTGTTGACAATAGGCACGTGTGGACTTCGGTGTGACGTACCGGGTCTTTTCGACACGGACGATGAGAAGCATAGTGTGAAGGTGATCGATCACGGGGGATAAGACATGTCCGGTGCTGCTAGCTCCAGCGACCCGTTTGTCTTCTTGCTGGAGTTGCTGCTGCTGCAGAATGAAAGCGGCGAGAAGGGGGGCCGGGAGGAGCATGAAGACCTCCATGACCTTGTTCTTGAGATCGATGAGCGTGGCGTGCAGCGGCGAGATACATCGGTGTGTGAAGCGCAGCATGTCGAGCAGTAGCTTTCCCAGTCTATGCGAGCGACACAACGATAGTACAGGAGTAGTGTGAGACTAAGTGGTAGAAGCGCCGTTACGTACTGAGCGACATGCTAGTATACCGATGAATGGTGCTGTAGATCTCTGGTTTCTCCTCCTCCTGCTCCTCCGTCCATTGCATGTCGTTTACCAGCACCGTGATGAGCTTGAGTAGCTCCAGCATGAGTGCTGAACGCTCTTCGTCAATAATACCAGGGAGGTCATCAGCTGTGAAGCTGTACAAGAGCGTCTGGGAAGTTGACAGTGAGTTAGAGATCCTCATTGACCGGGAACACGGACGTAGTGTAGAGCTTCGCTAAAGCACACAACGTTACCGCATGGATCAGTTTCCAGGTTTCTGACGACGCACTCAAGTATTGGACCATACACGACGACTCGCATGAGACCAAGAAAGTCTTCCAGATGAGCCAGTGAACTGTTGGCACGCCTGATAGTCGCGCAAGACTCAGCAAGCGATCGGCAAAGCCCTTGGGGACCAAGTTGTCCGACACGAACTGTGGACGAGAGTGGACGGAGTTGATCATGCACTTCAAGGTCTCCTCTTGCATCTGCGTGCTGTAGCGAGACTCCTTCTCTGCCAGAGCTAAGAAGAGCTCAAAGGCCTGGAATTCCCGTCGAGCAGACCAAGTAAGAGAAGGCGTCAACAAGGCGCGTAGACGCAAATGATGACTCGACTCAGAGCCACTTTCACACACTCACCTCTGGCGTAAGGAGACTCTCGATGGCCCGCCGTTCGCGCATGAAGACCCTGCAGGAGGCCAGCAGCGTCGACATGGCTGCAAAACGTAACATCAAGCATACACGGACTGTTGTGACATTTTGTGGCTTCAAGAGCAGCTCATCAGAGCGCAACGCGAGACCCAGACAAGCCACACAAACCATTCTCCTGGCTTGGGCTTGGCGAGTCCAATTCCACAGCTTCAGCCAGTATCTCGCCAACCTGTCGAGCTGCTTGTTGGCGTGCAGTGTCAGAGCTCAGTTCGTCTATCAGTACGCACACGAACGAAAGCAAAGGTCAGCGCTTGTTGCAGCCATGGACAAGCGTCGAAGAGCGGACAACTGCGTACCCGCGTCTCCTGCCACCGCACGGGCGAACTCCTCTATCCACGGCCACGCCGGCTCTGTGGTGGTGGTGACAGCACAAGCATCCGCGGCAGTATTCGTCTCCATCGCTGCTGGTCGAGGGGATCCTAATGAGCTCCGGGTAGGTGGTCTCGAGTGGACGTCGCTTCGGGCCCCGTCCACCTTCAAGCAGCTGTTTGAGGCGGCTCATGGATTGGTCAAAAGTGCCCGGGCTCTTCAGATTGTTTTCAGCCAATCACGTTGGACCATGTGGCGACGCCAAGCGGCAGGAAGGAAATGGAGGCACAATCCGAATTCGAGCATTGAACGTCGAGCAGCTACAGCAGCTCGAGCAAGTAGAGCAACAGAAGATGAAGTGGACGGCAATCCTACTGGCGGCGCTGGCGGCCGTGGCTGTGCAGGGCAAGGAGGACCTGCCGCCGGACGCGCAGCTGCGCATCGGCGTCAAGCACCGCCCCGACGAGTGCACCATGAAGAGTCAGCTGGGCGACACGCTCTCCATGCACTACACGGGCACGCTGCGCAAGGACGGCTCCAAGTTCGACTCGAGTGTGGACCGTGGCACGCCCTTCGAGTTCCCTCTGGGCGCCGGCCGGGTCATCAAGGTGCGTGTCGTTGACAAGGATGCTGTCGCGTGCTGACCTGTCCGGCTGCTTTGTGGTGTGGGGTTTTCACCATGTTCGCACTGACCAAATTGATCGTTGCTTGCTGCTGCTGCTGTGGCTCGAATCGATGCTGTGGCTTTTGTAGGGCTGGGAGCGCGGGTATGCGCAGCTCATACACATTGTGTTACAGGGTTCTATTGCTGATTAGCAACGAACTAACGCTGCGCTTGTGTGAAACTCGATTTTGGCTCGTATGTCCTCGGTTCTCTGTTGTGTTCATGTCTTTGCAGTCTCGTAGACATGTGCATCGGGTACGCAGCCATCTTTCGTGTGGCACATTGATCGTTTCGTGCGGTGGGAAAGTCGAAGCTGTGCGAGGATGTTCCTATGCTAACGCAAGGTGCTATCTGTTGTGCGGATTGCAGCGAGAAGCGCCGTCTGACCATCCCGTCGGACCTGGGCTACGGCAACCGCGGCTCTCCGCCCAAGATCCCGCCCATGGCCACGCTGGTCTTCGACGTGGAGCTGCTCGACATCAAGCGCAAGAACGACGAGCTGTAGGGAGTGTACCATCAAGCAAACGCTCCGCAGTGCGTATACCACCACTGCGCGCATCGGGCAGGCAGAGAAGCATGCGCAGGCACACATACACGCAGAGAAGCGCACGTAGGAGCCTCCCATTCCCCCTGGGGCTGCAGCGCGGCCAATTGTGCACGTGAGTTGAATCAATTTGCTAAAGTCGAACTTGGGTACACGTGAGCGACTGCGATCCGGATAAAACCGATTCCATCCGGCAACCACTATACTCTCAATAGTAGAGGGAGAAGAAGCTTGGAAATGGACCCGGTGGCCCCCTTGAGGCCGAGCAAGAAGCGGCGCACGCAGCAGGAGGCGGCTGCGCGCGCCACGGCCCCCACGGGCTCCTCCGCCGGCGATGGCCCCTCGCAGATCCCAGTCGAGCCGCGAGGCTTCGACCCTGCGGCCATGCAGCGCCAGTTTGAGCTCTTCGTGGACAGTGGCGACCTGGACTCGGCGTTGGTGCTCGGCGAGCTGCTCGTGGCGGTTGCGCTGGCTCCACCCAACAGAGAATGCGCGGTGCCGAGACCTAGCAATTGTCTGGATGCGTCCACAGAGAGTTACGCAGACAGCTTCATCGCGCGACGGCCGCAGGAGCAGCTGGATGGCGACGCTGTGGAGTCTGGAGAAGACCGCCCACTCGTTCTAACGCCGCAGTTCCACGCCAAGACACTCCGTCTCTTCGCCGACTTAATGGTGGCCAGGCGGGAGTTCAAGCGCGCTATTGTACGTCCTCTTTTCTACGTAGTGCTCGGGTGAAAGACTCGCTTCGGGTCGTTGTGCCATCGCGCTGAACGAGTTTGGGGTGCCTGGTACTTGTTTCCTCGTGGTGGGATCTCTCCAATAGCGTTACTATCGCCGCAGCTGCAAGGAGGACGACGCCAATACTGCGCAGGAGGAATTGGATGTGAAGCTCAAGGTCGCCAGGTGCTGGGTGCAGCTCGACAGTGCGCACCAAGCCATCGAAGTGGTGCGTCCTACTGCAAACAGCATTATCACTCGGAGTCGCCCTGCAGTAGCAGCGGTCTAACATCTTGCTTTACTGTTGCCTCTTACTGAAGCTCACATCAACATCGCCGGCGGAGCGGACGCTTAGCATGAACTTGCTGCTGGGGAAGCTCTATCTGGACGAGGGACTGAGACACCGGGCCGAAGAGAGCTACGCCGCAGCGATTCGACAAAATCCCTACGCGCTCGAAGCTTCGTTGGCTCTTGCAGAGCTGGCGGCAGCGAAGGACGCATCGTCAAACGCCTTCGTTGGATCGGACGATGGTGTAAATACGACAGAGGACGGGGGAGCACCGAATGCCAGGCCTTTCCGGCAGCACAAGATCGAGCGCCTCTACTCCAAGCTCTGGTCAGCACAAGTTAAGCCCAGTATGGACATCTCGGCGGTGGATGCTGCGTGGATGCAGACGCTAGTGACCGCACACATGCATGTCCAGCGCGGCCAGCATCGAGGTTTGTTCACAGATGATCCGTGTCTGACAAGTATGAGCCTTCTGATTCATGCACTTAAATACTGATTGCTTGCGTGCATTTCGGTGTACTCTAGAGGCTGTGGAGTCCTTCGACGCTCTGGAACACATCTTCCCAAGGAATCTTCACTGTCTGCTGCATAAGGGCACTGCCGAAATGCAGCAGGAGCTGTATCACCAGGCGCACGTGAACTTTGATCGCGCACGGCAAGCAGACGACCTGAACCTGGCGCTCATGGACCGATATGCTGACTGTCTGCGCAAGAGTGGTGCTCGGACACAGCTTAACAGTGTGGTGCATGAGCTGTTCGAGGCCAGCAACGTGCACGCCGAGCCGTGGCTCGCCGCAGCCTACTACAACGATCTGAAGGGCGAGCACGAGTTGGCTTTGCAGTTCTGCGAGCGTGCCATCACTATCCGCCGCCGCCATGCGCCAGCACACTTGTTCCGCGGTGAAGTATTGCTGCGGCTGCACCAGCCAGAGCACGCGCTGGGTGCCTTTTCCACTGCTTGCCGGCTCACACGCTCGCTGGAAGCGTATGCGGGCGTGATCACGAGCTATTGCGATCTGTATTCGCTGGGCGTGAACCGCTTCAAAGAGGCTGTTGCCACTGCTCGCAGCGTGGTCAAGTTGTTCCCGCACAAGGCGGAGAGCTTTACATTGCTGGGGAGCGTGCTTGCACTTCGTCCAGAGCGCCGAGAGCAAGCCCGAGAGGCACTGGAGAAGGCTCTGGTGATGGAGCCTCGGCGACTCGCGACCAACTTCGCGCTCGTGGATCTACTGGTCTCTGAGAGTAACTTCAGTGCCGCCATCGAAAAGTACGTGGTGGTTTGTGGACGACGTTTGTAGTTGGATTCATTCCTTACCGCTTGCTTTTGTGTGCGCTTGTGGATTGGTGACCACAGACTCCAGGCACTGGCAGATCGCTATGCGCGCGAAGAAGTCTTCACGAAGCTCGCACATGTTCATACCCTCAACAAACAATACGCAGAGGCCATGACGTACTTTCACCGATCGCTGCGGATGAACCCGGCGTCGGCTGAGGCGTTACGTGGACTCGATCGATTGGAGAAGCTCATGCGGGGCGAAGATCCAGACGAGATCAGCACAACCATGGAGCAAATGGGCTCGGAGGACCCGGAGGACTCGATTGAGGCCGGCGAGTTTCTCACACCTTAGCGGCCAAATTCGGTCTAGCCAGGACTCGGACTCCACCTCTACGGACGTGCCCGGTCCGCGTCGTTATCGCATATGGCCGCGATCTAAGAGAGCGTTCTTTGGCGTTGTAGCACACGTGAGATGCATGCTTGCCTTGGCGTATGCTTCAGTTTTGAATGTGCATATTCGCTCGTGCATCTTGATGAAGAGTGCAAGTTGAAGTTGGGAAAAGCCACGTACGTGACGTTGAGTTGAGTTGAGCTGAGTGCCTTCGGAGAAACGGCTGCGCGAGAAGTCTCTCGGCGTCGCCACCTCGTGCGTGCGTGGCCTGGAACGGGGACAGCCTCAGGCCAGCAAGCGAGTGGAGGCCCACATGCGCATGCGTGAGCCAAGGGGAGAGTGCTGTCCCCAGAGAGGATACTGGCCTCCCGGAACTCGCATGAAATAGGGGTTTCGCGCCTCTCTCGTGGCTGATTGGTCAGATCAAAATATTGACGATTCCGAGACTTTTTCCCTTGCCACCCTGGGGGTTTCAGCCGCCATGCGACTTCGATTGCCTTTACACTGCACACGAAAGGCGGTCGTGTGATAGCGTGCGCTCGGCGACATAACGGTTCTTGACCAGAAATATTGGATTGACAGGCCAACATGGGGTACGTGAGCTGGAGGGAGCGCTGGTGACGCAGCACGCGTGTGCATTCAGCCACTAAGCTGCCGAACTAGTGGCGACGTGCAGGTCGCAGATAACGGCTCGCGCACTGGGACGCCTCGCTGGCTTGGAAACGCATTTTCGTGGGACGGTATCGAGATATTTAGAGCTCTGTATTCAGTTCCCCGCCCTATCAACAACGTCGACGCCAGCAAGCTGCCACGCTTCTGCTCTCGCGAGCACAGCACGCATATACTTAGCCGAGCAGGGTGCCAGTCTGCACGCGATCTCCTTCGCTGCCGTAAGGCTTGCGTGCACGCAGCCCCAGTACACTGATCAAAACCCTAGTATTTTCGGTGTACTCCCACGACTCTTCTATGCATTCGTCCGGGGCTGGTTTAACGCCATTGTATGGCGGTCAGGCGTCAGCATGCACGTGTGGGTGGCCCGAGGCATTAATGAGCGAGTCAGCCCAGCGCCGACACAGCAGCATTTGGTGTAGAAACCCCAGCGGCTCAAGCCCCAAGTTGGCTAGCTACCGTGCTTCTCACGTTTAAAGTAATGGGCCAGGTCGTAGAAACGGACAGGGCCCTGTCTTGCGTCGTTTGGACTGGGAAGGCGCAGCCAGCCAGCCAGCAAATCAACTGAGTGCGAAGATCGAGGGGTTTTCTCGAGCGCACCCCTCGTTCTGGTAACGGCCCTCATGAAGGCAAAAACGGCTCCACTCCTGGTATTCAACTCAGTGTACAAGACGGATTCTTTTTTTCTTCGCCTTCGCTCCCTAACTGCCCTGCGTGCATTGCCCCCTTGGAGTACTGCCACGCGAGCAATACAGGCATCCAGATAGCTAGACGACGGAGCTTGCCTGACGGCTGCAGACCGCTCACTGCGTCAGTCGCAAGGAGCTGCTCACAGTCGGCTGCGTCATTCATTGCCTTGACGCTATTTCCCGACAATTAGTCACCCACCCACCCAACGGCATATCCCTCCTTCTCCCATCCCTTCATCTACCTCGCCAAGGTATATTTCCTTCTCGAACAGCATATAGCCTGCACGCTGGCAACCAATGACGACACTGCAATCTTCGGGAACTCGCAGCGGATCCGCCATCCGCTGACCTACCCCCGCTCAAGTGTATGCGTAACGTGTGGAGCGCAGTGCCCGCCACTCAACTCAACCGAATCCAGAGTCCAGACGGGCTTCACTGTTAGATCGCATTCCTAGTCCGAAAGCGCAAACGGACGTGAGAATCTAAATCCGCCGCGTCCGCTCGTCCACCGCCTCCGCGTCCCAGAGCGTACGCGACCGCCCCCAAGCCGAGCCAGTAGCACCTTTCGCCTGCCCGCCTCCGCCTCCCCCCGCAACCACCACGGGGCGTCTGTACGGCCCGCGAGCTGCCCGAGAGGAGATCGCAGTCGGGTTCCAAGACTTTGGCTAGCACCCGCTCCGCCCTGTCCTCACTTTTCGACTGGAGCGCGTCCGCACACGCGCCTCCCCGACCTGTCACCGCTGCTCGCTGCCTTCACCGCCACCGCCGCCTTCCAGCACCCGAGCTCGACTTCCTCGTCCACGACCATGAGCATCCTGTTCCGAGGTTCTTCCCGCGCGCTTTTCCGGCAGACGTCGCGCCTCTCCAGCAGGTCCGGCCACCCGCTTCGCCTCCGAGCGTTCGCGTCCTCGACGTCGGCGCCAGCAGAGTGCACTTTGCTGGCCAGTGAGCTCGCGAATGGCAGCAGCAGCCCTGCGACTGAGCAGCTGGACACGCTGGCCAAGCTCCAGCTGAGTCCGGCTGTGCTGGCTCAACTGCAGACACACATGCAGAGCGACGGTGGTCTCGAGCAGGACGCCTTCTACGTGGTGGACACGAGTGCCGTGGAGGACCGCTTCAAGCTCTGGCACGAGCACCTGCCCGAGGTGCGGCCCTACTACGCCGTCAAGTGCAACCCGGACGCAGTGCTGCTGGAGTCGCTAGCACGGCTCGGTGCTGGCTTTGACTGTGCCAGTCGGGCCGAAATCAGCGCCGTCCTCAACACCGGCGTGCCTGCTGAAGACATCATCTTTGCCAACCCGTGCAAGCAAGGCTCGCACATCTCATACGCCGAATCGGTGGGCGTGGAGGCCATGACCTTCGACAGCGAGGATGAGCTTACCAAGATCAAGTCCATCCACCCGAACGCCAAGCTGGTGCTGCGGCTCTACGTGGACGACTCGAGCTCCATCTGCCGACTGGGCACCAAGTTCGGCGCCATGGTGCACGACGTCCCCGACATCCTGTCACACGCGAAGGCACTGGAGATGAACATCGTGGGCGTCAGCTTCCACGTGGGCAGTGGCTGCTTCGACGTGCGCGCGTACTCGGAGGCGGTGGCACGCGCTCGTAAGGTGTTTGACATTGGTGCATCGCTGGGCTTTGAGCTCAACCTGCTGGACATTGGCGGCGGCTTCCCGGGCACAGAGTCGGCTCCCATCCGGTTCGAGGACTGTGCCCGTGAGCTCAAGACGGCGCTGGCCACACACTTCCCACAGGACAGTGGCGTGCGCATCATCTCGGAGCCTGGTCGCTTCTTCGCCGCGTCGACGCACACACTGGCGGTCAACGTGATCGGCCGAAAGGTGGCGCCCACTTTTGACGAGCCCGGCAAGGCCCCTGTGCTGGCGAGCGCCAGTGCTGCGGCCGGCAAGGTCCCCAACTATATGTACTTCGTGAACGACGGGCTTTACGGCTCATTCAACTGCATGGTGTACGACCACCCAACCATCCAGCCCGTGGTGCTCTCGGACGGGACGGCAGACAAGAAGGACACCCCCATGCACACGGCGAGTCTGTGGGGACCCACTTGCGACGGTATGGACTGCATCATGAAGGAAGTGCGTATGCCCGTGATGGAGATCGGCCAGTGGATCTGCTTCCCCGGCATGGGCGCGTACACGTGCGCGGCTGGGTCGGACTTCAACGGCTTCGCGCCGCCGCAGAAGATTTACTTTGACTCCAAGTTCGTGGCGGACGAGGCGCAGTTCGTGCACTAGCGACGCGGAGGAGGCAGATAGCAGCATAGAACTCGTCCCGCAGCTGTGGCATGATGGGGCCTGTCCCCAGCTGCCCAGCAGCCACGCAGAGCGCACGAAGCGGGGACACGCAGGAGGCTGAGCGCAGTCCTTAGGATAACCAGCCACTTTTCATTTTTACAATACGAATCCTGCAGCAGCGCACACAAGACAGTCCTTTCATCACGTGCTTGTGGGGTCATTGGCCCAAGAAACCAGCGACCTAGAGATGCACGGCGTTGCGGGCGCACTGGTGTTGGAGGCCCGGTGGTTTCGCCCCCCACAGCGTCATGCTGACTTCACTGTGTGTACAGTAGACGCAGCTTTGTAACCCATCCTTGCTTCACGGCAACGGATGCCTCGTCGACTTTCCGAAAGGGCGTCAAGTCAGTCCAAGACCACCCGCGATACTGACTTGACGTCTAGACGTCAAGCCCACGTCGCCTCTCTATGTCACAAAGCACACCACTCCACCTCGCGATACTGACACGGTCAAGCCAAGTGAAGCCATTTCGCAAGCAAGTGCGCCAGCCAACCAGGCAAGCGTCACAAGGAAGGACTCAACTCTTTGCCCTGGGCCTCTTCTCTTCTTTTACATGGCATGATCTATGTCGTTGTCACTGCTGTCAGCTTGGTCACGTACTGCCTCCTACGTTCAGTCGTCATCGATTTGGAACGAGGTATTCCGTCTACGCGAGCGGCCGGCGCCAGCCGAGGTCACGGCAGACGACGAACCCGATGACGCCGACGAGTCGGAGCTCACCGAGAGCGACACGTGCGACGCTGATCCCGATTGGGTCGTCGACGTCAACGCGGAGGACGAGGCGGACGGCTTGCTACCTGATTCCCAGGCTCTGCGCCGCTTCACCCATTGCCAGCGCAGGAAGAGCCCGAGCGCGATAGCCAGACCGAGGCCGAGTAACCCGCGCGACCGTTTCTCCGACCGCTCCTGCGCGGCCATAATCGCGGCCGCCTCCTCGTCTTGTGTGGCCTGCACCTTGGCCTCCATCTTGGCCACTTCTTCCTCTTCCTCTCGATTGAAGTACCTGCGGCCTTCGATAGAAAAGTGGATGGCCTGTTGCTCCACTTGCAGGTACTTGGTGTTGGCCAGACTCTTGATGAGGTACGGCGTAGCGTTACCATCGGCTGTCACCGGGTTCATAAGGAAACAAACGTACTGCTCTAGTCGCCGCATCTTGCACTGCACGCGGTACTTTTCCAGCTCGCGCGCCAACGACTGTGCCGTGCCGTCGCCGCCCGTGAACTTCTGCAAGTACGTGATCAGCGGCTTTTGGTCGCGACGACCCGTGAGTTTGGCCTGGTTGCGGTGCAGAAACGTAATGTCCCCCACAGGGTCTCGCTGGATCATGGAAACGCCGCAGAAGAAGTCTTCCTCTTCGTCGTAGAGCCCACCCAACGCGGCTAGATGTTGCACCATGTAGAACGGGGTGGACGTGTTGAGCCAAGCGAGACGGAAGAGGTCTTTGTCTCCCCATACGAGCTGCCAATCCGTGAGCAAGCGCGGCATGTGGGAGGAGTAGAACATGAGCTTGTTGAGCGCCTCCGGGGCCCGCGAGCGGTTTACCAGCAATTGACCGCTCTCCTGCTCGAACATATCGGTGAACGGCATGTCCAGCAACGGCCAGAGAGCACTTTGCTGGTGAACATTGAAAGGGGTGTCCACCATAGGACGCCAGAAGTCTGGCCAGAAAATGGCACCGTGCTTGACGAACTCGGGCGACTCGAACAGGTACGTCGGGTCTCGCACGGGGATATTGTCTGAGTCTAGCCACAGCACACTCTCGAAGCGCGAATGGTAGATGGCGTACGGCTTGGCGTGGAACTTGGTGGCCTCCGGGTCGTGGATCACACGAACCAGCACGTCGTAATGCTTGGCCAGCTCTATCAGCACTGAGTGTGTGGCACGCATCTCGCTGGGGTCGATCCACACTTCCACAGGCAACGCACAGCCTAAGTACCGCAGCGTGCGTACAATTGCATACACTCCAGCCACCACCTTCGGGTATGCGATCATGACGATGCCGCGTTTGATCGAACGCTCCACGGCGTTGTTGTCGTCCTGTCCGCCTTGTAGCGGCAGTGGCGGAGGTTGTTCCGGTGGCGGATGCTGGTAACTGGCGGCCTGGATGCTGAAGTCCGTGAAGGCGCGCGCGTCGTCGCAGGACAGCGTCGGCACGAGATACCACTGCCAAGACTTACAGGTGGACAGCATGACGCGCAGCACTTGGCCCGATGTCCGGTTCCGCACTTCGCAGTAGCCGGCAGAGCGCGGCATCTTCTCGCCGCAAGCGCGGTCGCGCGCAAAGTCCCGGGTGCTGTATGGGTCACAGTCGTGCGTGGCGCGCCAGCCGATACACTCGAACTCGTCGTCGCCCCAGAGCGCGTGCGGCTTGTCCGGGGACGCCAGGTCCAGCAGGTCCAGTTCTGGCGCGTCGTACACGCGCGCCTTGGGCTTGCCGCCACCCGTGACTTCGTACACGATGGCAGCCACAATGGAGGCCAGCACCAGGCCCACAGCCAGCACCAGGTGCCGCCGCAGACAGCCCGCGAGCCACGCCTTCAGCCGCACGACCATGGGGGATGGAATCCGCCTGGGAGCTTCAGGGCTCCAGCTCTTGCTCGTCTTGTGCTCTGGTCTCAACTGGACAAAGCCATATGCGTTTCGAGGGTGCGTATGCGCTAAGAGAGACAAGTCAGTCCCGGTCGCACGAACCTCCTTCTGATCATACTTCCTGGAAGACCGCCAAACACCGGTCAAATCGCGTCCTTTTGATCTGTAATTTAAGTCAGTGCCATGGGAGACTGATTGGCCGATTGTACACTGCTGTCTTGGAGTCCACGTCAAGGAACGTACCGGAAGTTCGGTTCAGTTCCCGGTACGTGTGCGAAACCGGTTGATCACCGGTTTTGGCGACTGGGCCCAAAGCGGCCTTGGCCTTCCACTCACTTTGGGGATACGGGGGGCTACCAGCCGACGCAAGAGTCGAACCGAGTGAAGATGCAGCGCGTGATCCTGCGTCGCGCCGCCGCTCAGGCGGCCGCCGTGGCCTGCGCGCGCCGCCAGGCTGGCAGCAAGGTGCTGTCGGCGCTGCGCGTGCAGAAACAGCGCTTGGCGCCCAGCGCGCGTGCCGTGGGCGCCATGCGATTCCAGTCGACGGAATCGCGGTTCTTGAGTCTGGCGGACGAGGACAGCGAGGACAAGGCGGAAGGTGAGGGCGAAGAGGGCTCGGAGGGCGCTGAAGGCGAGGAGGAGGAAGGCGAGGGCAAGGACGGCGAACTGAAGCTGGACGAGGAGGCGGACATTAACGAGGGCGGCATCTACATTGATGAGGAGCTGGATGAGGAGATGATGCAGCTCTTCATGGAGAACCCGCTCAAGTGGACGCCCGAGAAGCTGGCGCGCCGCTTCTTCGTATCCAAGCAGCGCGTGGAGGCTATTCTGTGGCTCAAGGGCGAGGAGGCCGAGCTCACGCCCGAGGAGTTCCGTGCCAAAATCGCGACGGCCAAAGCCAAGGCACAGGAGGAGCTGGACGCGCACCTGAAGAAAATTGCGGACGCGGAGGCCGCGGGGGACGCCAAGGAGGTGGCACGACTCAAAAAGCGCGACCGCCAGGCTGAGGAGGAGGAGATGCCGCACGAGGAGCTCACGGCGCACGAGGAGGCCATGCTGCTGGGTATTGACGAGGACGCCTACCGCAACCCGGAATTCTTCTTCCTGAGCGATGAGTTCGAGGGCTACCCGCCGCTGGTGCGACGTATGGGCAAACACGGCAAGACGGACAAGCTGTACCCGCAGGAGGCGCTGGAGCTGCAGCGACTGGCTGGCAACAACAAGATCACGCCGCAGAAGAGCTTCGCCAACCCGCAGTACGCCGAGACGCCGGCCAAGTTCCGTCTGGCTGTCAAGGACATCTCGAAGAAGAAGAAGCACCTACTAGTGCGTGACGAGACGCGCACACTGCGGATGGCTACCAACGAGGAGGTGCTGCCGCGCACGTGGGTGCGCAGACCAGCTTTCTTCAGCGGCCTGGACGCCTAGATGGAACGCCTGGCGCCCGCTTTGCCGGTCTGCAAGCGCGGGACCACTGAACACCTCTATCTATCTCTCGAAAGAACCATTCGCATGCACGCGGCGCACAGTATAGAGATCCTGCTACGGTCGTCTCTGGTATGACGGCTGGCGGTCGGGTAAGAAGAGACGCTGGCAGTGCGAGAGGATTACGGAGGGAGTGATAGCAACTGCCACGAAGCAAATGGAAGCCTCCCAAAGCAACGGAGACGCTGGTGGACACGTTTGGCGGCGGTGTTGGGTTGATTGTGGTCTCTGGTGGACTTGCGGATTCAACCGTGTGGAATTTGTGGCTTCTGGCAGAGGGAAGGTGACGTCTTTCAGCAGCGCGAGTGTCGTTGGCAACGCTTTCTGACTCCAACTTGATGCACGTGGTGGGGCTGGAAGTGATGACAGGACCAACACCTACGGCGAACAGTGAGTGTCGTCGCTTAGAAGTGTGTGTGGGTGTTCATTCGCGCATGAACACCACGCGGCTGTGTCAACGAGGCTGTGAGTGAAGGTAACGCGTTGAGTGTTGCGAAGACACTACGTCATCACCATAAAAGTCACAAGTGGAGAAGCTGACGAGGCAGGGAGGCGTTCATAGGAAGTCGTGTCGTGTATTCTAAAGCCGCAGTGGCGAGATGTGGTGGTTTGGACGATAAATTAGGGCGTGGGAGCGATGACTGGACGCGTGACTAGGCTAGTGTACTGGGAATGGGAGGTCCCGCGTCAGCTCCTTCGCTCCCGGGTAGAGGGGGCATCAGGGGCCTCATGCGAAGATCCAGCTCTGCTGCACCTGCTCCACCATGCGTGTGGTGAACTTGGCACAAGCGCTGGCTTCCTCCCGGGCCTTGAGCTCCGACAGCAGCAGCGCGAACGAGTTGCGCTCAAAGGCGGATGAGAACAGCTCGCCGCTCTCGTCGCTGCCGTCGCGCGAGTCCTTGGACAACTGCAGCAGAATGAAGGCAGCGAAGCGCGCCAGCACGTCACAGTCGCCGAGCATCCACTTGAGTGCGCTCAGGAAGCCGGCACGGTCGGCCCGCAAGAAGAGGCGGCGGTTGCCCTGGTGGCGACAGTGATTCTTGACCGTCTTGGCCACTTCGTACAGCGTCTCTGCGTGCAGGTCGGCGTTGAGCTCTTTGATGAGCAGCGCGGCGTCGGTGTCGCGAATGGCGTGACGTCGTCCTTTGAGCTCTTTGGAGGCGTCCAGCCACGGGTCCAACACTGT
Organism: Halophytophthora batemanensis; assembly: GCA_023338225.1. Taxonomy (NCBI): domain Eukaryota; phylum Oomycota; class Peronosporomycetes; order Peronosporales; family Peronosporaceae; genus Halophytophthora; species Halophytophthora batemanensis. The sequence goes on from JAADYK010000034.1 coordinate 32,829, forward strand.
CTCCATGAAGAAGAGCGGCTCCAGATCCACTTCGCTGCATCTTGCACGCACGCACTCTACCAGCTCCAGGAACACAGCCTCGTCGCCGAGTTCACGGCAGAAGTCCACCTGGTACTTGCCGCTGACGCGCTCCTGCGAGAGCAGCACGCGGAAGACAATCTCCTCCGCCACGCAGAGCCACGACACACGCAGTGTCCACCGGTTCTCGGTGTTCACGACGCAGTCAAAAGGCGCTAGCGCATTGCGGACCGCCGCCATGATGGCGTCCGGACTGCAGCGCGAGGGAAAGCTCGGGTTGGCGGCAGAGAATACGGCGCCCCAGCAGTCCTTCTCCGGCACAGCCAGCGTCGAGGACGCGGACGCCGGCGACTGCGGGGAAGCCGTGGTGGCTGCCGCCTTGATGGCTGTCTCGAGCGCGCTCTTCCGGGGCGTCTGCTCCAGCACAAACTCGGGGGCCTTGGTCTGCGTGGACGCGAACAAGCGCGCGTCCTCCATGTCGCTCAGCGCCACGAGGTCCACGGGCGCGCTGGCGAACACGTGGGCCGCGTCACGGTACGCCGGCGTTTCGTCCGAGGTGTCCATGGCTGTGGTGAACTGGCGGAGGGTGGAGTCCAACTCGTCGCCTTGGCTTTGGGCGGCCGGTGCGGCCGCGAACTGCAGCTCCAGCTCGTCGTCCAAGCAGCCGGGCGTCTGGAAGACGGGCGCCGAGTTTTTGTCGGTAGAAGAGGCGCTGGATGGCGTCATGGGTGCTCAGCTGGGATGCACTGGGGGAAATTGGGAATGAAGTCTAGCGGCAGGTCGCCCCCATGCTCAAGGCGCGTAGTGGCGACCTCGACTCGGCTATTCTCGCGACTGACCAGTGCCAAGTGCAAGGGTCGCGCTACAGGGAACATTCGGTCGATGCGGGGAGGTGATTGGAGCAATCTCGAGCGAGACTGAGTGATGGTCGCTGTCCGACCCGGAGCACAATCCTTGTGGCAGGCAGATAAGACTCGGATGGGCGGGTTTTACCACCAATGGGAGACGGTCGTGCCGGTGGCCCGTGGAGCTGAGTGGGAGAAAATGTGCAGGAGGGCGACGTTTCGCGGATGGCGGTTGAGAGGGAGTGGTGCTGTCGGTCTGGGCTGGCTGGCTGGCTGACTGGCTCGGAGAAGCACCTGGGAGAGCGGCGCGATTGAGGACACGTCGACGAAGAGAGAGAGAGAGGCGCGGACGAAAGCGAAAAGCTTCGTGTTTGTGCAAGAGCCCCTCAAGGCTCTGCCGCCAACTAATTGTGGGGAGGACGTTTCTTTTTCGCCAATAGCATTTCACGCAAGGTTTCTAGTGAGGGAGGGGGCAGACCTGACGCTCACTCTGTTCGCGAGAGTGATGGTACACGGACCCGCTCTCTTTGGTGTGACACACACCAGTAAAATATTGCTGCAAAATCCACGCGGAAGATCCACCATCGTGCGCAGACGCAGGCCGCCTTTTAAAACATTTGGGCTCTCCCGCCAATCAAAACCCAGAAAAGTATCCACAAGCACAGAAAATGCGAGCCAGAAAGTTCATCCTACTCCTCGATACCCTCAAAGCTATTACGAGATACCAAAGTGCCATCCAGGCCCAAGACGACAGGCTGTTTTCTGTTTCGGGTCGATGCGTGCAACCAAGTTCACGCGCAACGAACAATCGCGAAGTAGACATCTCCGGGCACCCAGACTCCGAGTGAGCAAGAGTTCGTTCTTCGGATAGTTGCTGCGCGCAGAGTTCACGTCGCGGTCGAGCGTCAGGCTGTGGTGCGAACACGAGAAGACTTTCTCGCTGGTGATGCTGCGGTTGGTTCTCCCGCGGCATGAACACGTCTTCACGGAGTGCTGCTCTTCGCACTGGAACCGCGCCTTGTCCTTGATCTACCTAGAGTGAGCGGAGCATTCATGGCCTTGAGCAGCCGGGACCCACGACAGAATGGAGCGCGTTGCATCCAAGACTGGGTGGCCATGGCTGCTGACGTATCACGAGTAGCTGGTAGGCTAGTTCCCACATGACCTATGATTGGCCAATCCTGACGTTGGTGTCGGTGAATGATGGAGGGTAAAAAAAGTGATGGCATCTCATGGGAACTCAGTGGTAGATTGATGGTACGCGTAACAGCCAAGCAGTCTCCAACCCTGCCAAATACGCCCGCGACGTACATGACTAGCGCAGCCAAATGACGACGACCGAGACGTTGTCCGAGGTACCGCGGAAGAGCGCCTCCTGCACCAGGTAGTTGGCCATCTGCACCTTCCGCCGCTTGCGCGCAGCCTTGATCATGGAGCGGTCACTCGAGTACTGCTGGGACCACTGGAAGATGGATACACGTGTATCGCTGTGCCCGCCACTGCTCCAAGCCTCGCGGCCGCCCAATTCCCCGCTCAGCACGTCCTGCACGAAGGTCACCACCTCGTCGCTGCGGAACACGTCCCAGAGCCCATCCGAAGCTAGCACGATAAAGTCGTCCTTATCGAACTCCACTTCCATCTGGCGCACCTCAGCCTCACCGCTCACGAACGGTCTTGCATCGCGGTCGCCCACAGCACGAGCTACCGCCAGGTTCCCATTAACCCGGTAGGCGCCGTAGGGTTCAATGGGGTCGCCTTGTGCATCCACATAGCCAAACCACTGCACTTTGCCACCCAGCGACTCGATACGAGCCTTTTCCTGTGCGTCGTTGGGCTTGTGGTCTCGTGTGAGTTCTACGACGTCACCTCCTCGACTCAAAATGGCACGGCTATCCCCAACGTTCACCGAGTAAATAACGTCGTCGAACAGCAGTATGCCTACGGCAGTAGAGCCCTGGAACTTCCACTCGTTCTTGGCCAATACGTCCTGATCCACAGTGTGCACTGCGTCGCGCAGTAGTCGAGCTACCCGCTCGCGTCTGGCAGCTTTACGTGTAGGTGGCGCGGGGGTTCCTTTGCCTTCCCGTTCTGCAGCTACCTCTCGGTCCAATTCCACGAGTTCCGGTCCGATGAGCGAGAAAAGCTGCGCGCGGAGATACTGCGAGACGGCCGAGCCGCCGTGGCCGTCAAAGACTGCCGCGAACCGCTTGCAGGCAGAGATGTACGACGTGTCCTCCATGTACTCCCGCTCGCCTCGTACTGCCGCCTTACTTACGATGCATTTGCCCTCCCGTACGCTCGTCTTCCGCTTGCGCAGTGCCCGCTTCTTGGACGACAGCAGGGCCTCCGCCTCCTTCCGCTGCGCGTTAATCTGCTCTCCGGTGCGCTTGGCATCTCCTTCGCTCGTCAATTCTTCCGTCGCCTCTTCACCCTGCTTTGTCGTGCTCGTCGAGTCTGCGAATGCTTCCGAGGCCACGATTCCCATTGCCGCTGCCGCCAGCGCCAGCCCCACCCACGTGCGGCCTCTGGCCTCTCCTCTCTCCAGCTCTAGTGTCTGTTGACTCGCTGTGCTTGTAGCTCGAGCATGTCTAGAAGATGGGGCGAGGGACGAAAGCGTCGCACGCCGGATGCCGTGCGTGCCTTCTCGTCGTGCGTGCAGCAGCAGCAGCGGGTTGTTGGCCTCGTGGCTGTTGCGGGGCGCGTGCGGCAGTCGTCCGACAGCCAGCGCACGGCCTCGAGCCCTCGTGGCGAGCTGCATGTGCGCGCAGGGGGCTGGATCTCACGCCTTGACGTCGAGCTCGTCTTGGTATTCTTTCTCCCTGTGGCTCGCCAGCAAATGGGAGGAGACGTCAGAAGCCAAGTGAAACCAGGTGCGGCCGGTTTTTATTGCGAACTTCAACCTGATGCCCCCTTAAAAGGGGTTCCTCCGGATCGTCGGGATGTGCTATTCAGAGTGCACTCCAGCAGTAACAGCCGTGCCTACCTGAATGCCGGGGGTAAATCGGGGTATGAGATGGGGCGGCACACCCCTAAAAAGGGTCGAAAGGCGTGAACCCTCACATAAAACCCCACGTGTTTCTGTAAAGTTGGTGCTTCGCGCGTAAACGTGAAGAAGCGGCTTGAACCGAGCAGGGGGGGGGAGGGATAATATGGGGGTCTATGGCTGTGCACGAGTTAGCTAGCTCTCTTTGGACTCCATGGGCTTCCAGCGACTGGGCAGTCGTTCTCGCGCCGGCCGAGCCTTGCACCAGACGAAGGCGATGATGGCCAGTACGTAGGCCAGCAGGAAGAGCGCCGCCACGTGCTGCGCCTGCAGTGTGCTTGGCCCACCGTCGCGCGAGAAGAGACGGGAGCTCTTGAGCTTGTCCTGGATGAGCAGTTGACGCGCTTCGATGCTGAACTGGATGGCCAGGTCCTCGATAGACGCGTAGACCGTCGTATCAATGGGCGTCACCTGCGTAGCCGGCCGGCCGTCGGGCAAGAATTCCGTGCCAATGTAGTAGCAACACTCCTTGTGCGCATAGACCGCCTGGAAGATACGGTAGTCCCGCGGACTGCCTTCGAGCGAGTACTCCTGGATATGACTCATGATGCGCGGCTGGTCAGGCAAGCCGTCCAGCTTGATGGAGTTCCGGTGGAAGAAGACCAAGTTGCCCTGTACGTCGTGCTGGATCATGGCCAAACCACAGAAGACGCCCTTCTCAGCCAGTAGATCCAAGCCTCCCACAGCCGGCGGGTACGAGATGAAATGGAAAGGCTGGCTGCTGTTGAGCCACGCCAGTCGGAAGAGATCTTTGTCTCCCCAGATGAGATGGAGTTGCTCCAGTAGTCGCGGCTGGTGCGTCGAGTAGTACATGAGCTTGTCCAGCGCCTTCTTGCTGCGCAGTCGGTCAATGAGCACTTGGCCGCTCTCCTGCTCGAACATGTCCACGTATGGAACGCCGGTGAGCTGCCAGAGCAAACTGGTATTGGTGAGCTGGAAGAGCGAGTTGGGCGGCTGCCAGTAATCGGGCCAGAAGATGGCACCCGTGCGCAGGAACTCGGGTTCTTCGAACAGGTACGTCGGGTCTTTCGCCGGCAAGTTGTCGGCGTCCAGCAGCAGAACGTTGTCGAAGTTGCTGTAGTACACGGCGTAAGGCTTGACGTGGAACCCCATGGCCCGTCGGTCGAAGATAGGTCGCATGCGAACGTTAAAGTCCGCCAGGAGTTTGTGGATGATGGGGTTGTCCATGGACATCTCGTCGGGGCGATACCAGAGCTCCACGGGCAGTTCACAACCTTGGACGCGCAGCATGCGGATCGTCGCGTACGCCGAAGGCAAGACGCGGTCGTAGACGATCATGAGCACGCCGTTCGTGGGCTGGCGCTTGCTGCTGGCTGCGTACGGCAGCGCCAGCGACGGCGCCAGCGGTGTGTGCTCATACTGAACTGAGTGGTAACCGAACTCGGAGAAATCGCGCGCCATATCGCACGTATAGTAGCCATTGGGCAGCGAGTCGCACGAACTCACCATGAGCTTGTACAAGTCTCCCGACGTGCGGTTGCGCACGATGCAGTAGCCTGCCATCTGTCTCCCGATCTCCTCCGAGCAGCCCAAGAAATCCTTCTCCGGTTCGGGCGTGTCGTCGCTCTCTGGGTCTTCTGGCTCTTCTAGGCAGGAGTGGATGCGCTTCCAGCCTACGCACTCAAAGCTGGCGTTGGTCCATGGCGCTAGGACGGGTGTGGGCGCCATGTGGATGCCGTCGTCCTTGGTCTCCGTGATCATCTGGTTGATGTGGATGTCGCGCGCCTTGCCCACGACGGGAGACTTGTCCGTGGCGCGCAGGCCCATGTAGAAGCTAGCGAGCACCAGCACGATCCACTTCTTGTGCTTCACGCGCGTCGTCAGGAACGTCCACAGCGTGTACAGCATGACCACTGCACGCTGGAGCAGCATCCTGGCTGTGTCTCCCTCCTCTCGCAGCCGTTGTCTAGCTGAAGACACGCCGTAACAGCATGCATACAGCCCCGAGTTAGCCTCATCCTCAGCTGTACTTTAGCTTACAGATAAGCGCGGTGTCGCCAGCGTATTCCCCTTGTGCTGGGAGCAAGTCATCATCGTTCACGCACCTCTGGAAGTAGCCAAATGCCGCGAGTGTTCGCGAGCGAAGCAGCACGTCCCCGACGATCGGTGGCGCTAGGGAGCGGCGGCGCGAGCGTAGGGGGAAGCAGAGGGAAGACAAGACCCACTCGGCGCTGGCCCGAGCGTCGTGGCGTGGCGAGGGGCGTGGGGCGTGGGGCGTGGGGCGGTGTTGCGAGCTTCCTGCTGACTGCCTCGGGGGTGGGATGCCTCTTACTTGTAGCTCCCCACCGCGAATGGGCTTCCCTCGGCAGGCGTTTATAAAACCGTCTAGTACAGCTTACTCCCGATGGCTCCCAAACTCTAACACGGTATAATACGGTTTAAAGTGATCTCCCTAATTGTAGACTCACGCACCGAGACGACTAAAAGGTCTGATACAGCATAAACTGGAAATGACGGCAAGTGACACGCGTACTGCACTTGGCTTCAGCCATTCTGCTTGGCATCCAAGACGCAGTAATTCATCTGCTCTCTCATTAAGCAATGCACGATCTGAAGGTGGCACTCGCCACCCCGATAAACCACCGCAAAGACTACTCACGCTGCCTGACTACTGTATTTACATCCCACGACGTCGCTGGCCCTGCCTCCAGCTTCAACCCCGAGACGCCAGTGTCCATTCGTCACTGGCGTTTACGCATGGCAGGCTCGCCCGTGACCACAAACCGCTCCGAGATAGCAGAAGCTGCAGCACCAAAGGCCTCTTCCTTCTTGGACACTCGGGCATGAGCTCGGGCACTGGCGTTGGACACTGTACGGCGCATGGCTCGAGGCTGGTCGTTGAGTCCGAGGCCACCCAGACCCCCGCGAGGAAGACGCGAGCTGAGATCGGCCTGCGCCATGGAGCTCCGCAGTCGATGTTGGTGCACGACGGAGCGCACGGACTGACGTAGTGCGTAGATGCAGTGTGTGAACCAGAGGAACGGCACGGTCCACTGCACGAAGAGGTAGACCACCAAGGCCAGCAGCAGGTACTTGTTGGGGATCACGATGTGCAGCACGCAGCTCACGATGAGGTAGAGCAGTACGCGCGCCGTGTAGAAGGTGTCTTCCCATGAGAACATGAGCTCGAGGCTGTTGATGATGCTGGACCACCACGCCATGTTGTTCTGCACCGACTGCAGCGTGCGCTTCGTCTCCTGGTCGATCGTCACGTGCGTCATTTTGTTCATGAGGTGGTTGAAGCCCGACGGCAGGTTGTACTGGCGAAACTGTCCACCGTTGGCTTCTGGATTGCCGTCCAACCCCACCCCAGCGCCTGGAGCGCCGGATGGATGGTCCTTAGTGTCCCCCGCCGCCGCGAACGAGTGGAAGTTGAGCTCAAAGTAGTTGCGAAGCACGAACGCGATGAGCGCCAAGTGGATCACCACGGGAAGCCACTGCAGCGACAGACAGAGCCAGACGCACAGCGCAAAGCACATGAAGGTGTGCGTCGGATGCTCCCAGTTGAGCGTCGGCAGCACCTGCCAAATGACCTCGAGATAAGGCCACAGGTTGTCCAACAGCACCCAGAAGTTGCTGTAAAGCTGCGCCGCCTGGAACTCGGGCCACTCGTACACGTAATCTTGCTCGGCGCTGAAGTAGCTGCAGAACTCGGCCATCCGCGAGAACTTGTAGTGCAGTAGCACGTGGATACGTCCAGCCCTGGCATCGTTGTTTAGCCCCACACGGTGCAGCTTCTCGGGCAGTAGTAGATCCAGCCACTTGTTGTGTCGTCGCTGGTCCATGATCTGCGATAATGGTACCGTGGCCTCGCCCAGCTTCGTGGGTTGGCTCAACTGGCCGTAGTTGTAGACTTCCAGCACGAGTTCGGCTCCTGGGGCACAGACGTTGAACACAAAGGTCTCATGCCAGCGTGGGTTGAGCGTGCGCGACTTCTTCTTGGTGCATTTGATGTTCTTGAGGTCGTTGCCCCACTCCTGGCCGTGTGACCACTTGCCCGTAAGCATGACGCGCACGAATGGGTCGCTCGTGATGGAATCTGTGGACGGCAGACCGATGGCTTCCACCACCTTTACGTATAGCTGGCCGATGTGCACGCGACCTTCGATCACAGGGTCCGGTTTGCTCTGGATCTGCTCGAGCAATGCCAGTAAGAAGAGACGAGAACCACATCGAGTTAGCGTTGTAAAACTGCACTGTTCACGTTTGTGGCGGTGCTTACCTCGGCGGAAGAGTGACCCGACCACTCCAACGACGCAAAGTGCTCGTCCACGGCGGCATAGCACGTGTTGCACACGCGCATGGGCTGGTTATCGCACACAAACACGTCCATACAGTATACCAAGGCCCCAATATCGCGAAGCACGTGAGTACGTCTAGATAAGGAGTGAGCATCTGGATAACAGCGCGCGCCAGACTTACAAATGGGTCAGTGGACGAGATGCGGCGCTTGTGTGGCGAGCAGTTATGGCAGATGACGTTGCCGCAGCGTCGGCAGTGGTGCTGCTCGTCACAAAACAGCAAGAACCACGTCGAGGAGTTGAACATGAGCCAGCGCTGGCCAAAGCGCGAGAACGATCCGCTGACGCACACGGCGCGAGGTGCGGACGTACCTTGCGCGTGATGACGGTGAAGGGCGTGTTGCAGTGCATGCAGTTGGAGGTTTCGTCGTCGTAGACCCACTGTAGTGCTCGCTCGCTGCCGGGCGCGCCGCCGATGCTGCCGCTGCTCCCAGTGCTCACGAGAGCCGTGCTGCGGCCGTGGTTGCGCACGGCGGCCGACGGGAGGCTGCCGAAGAGCGACGCCATGTTGCGGGGGCGGGGGCAGCTTCAGGGCGGGAGGCAAAGCGCCTGCCTTCCAGCAGATGAGCTTTCGACGGAGCTTCTCGGGGACTGAGGAAGAACGGCCTGCTTCGTACCACTTTTCCAGCCCTTTCAGGCGAAATGACCAGGCTGCGCTGATTTGTAGCGATCGGATGTGCTGGAATGATTGCAGCACATGATAGCGTTTTGGATATGAGAGTGATCCAAGTAGCTGGGAACGCTGGAGGTGGGTTCGGGGTGAAAACTGACTGAATCGCGGCGGATACAAAGTTTCCGAAAAGGAACGCTGCGCAGGGACTTGGTGGCGGGCTTGTGCCAGGCAGGAGATAACTTGCGCAAGTAGAATGGCGTTCAAGTGCCCCGTTGAGAACTTGCGCGACGCTGCTGGACCCGCGAAACTCGCGATGGTGTCGCGGACCCAGGCCCAAACCAGCTCCGCGGCTCCTGCTCCTTGGTTTAGTGGATAGCCCACTGGACCTAGCCAATGAAATCGCAGTGTTCGACTAACGGGATAGGCAAGTAATTGTGCTGCGTTTTGGGTCTACTGTTACATTTTCCGACTCAAGCCAATCCATATCCTTCGTTTCGAAGCGAAATACATTCTTGTCAAGCATCCTCACGCGCCTCTTTGGGCGGACCACGTCACCTTGCACTTTGACACTTGTCTCCTCCAGACGCTCGAGGCGCGCCACCAAGGCCAAGCGCGTGTGCACCTTCCACTAGCATGGCCGACCTCCGGCAGCGCAAGGGCGCCCCAGGCTCCGCGCCGACCGCGACGGAGAGCTCCTCGTCCTCTTCAGCCTCCTCGTCCTCTCCGAGCCCCGAGCGCCACGTGGCGGACGAGAACGACGTCGCCGACGATGATGTCGCCCCCGACGACGACGCCGGCAGCGACTGGCCCTCTATCCTGCTGCTACTGCTGTTGTACACGCTACAGGGCATCCCCATGGGTTTGTCCAGCAGTATCCCGTTCATTCTGCAGGAGAAAGTGGGCTACGGGGACCAAGCTACCTTCAGTCTCGTGTCCTGGCCCTTCAGTCTCAAGCTACTCTGGGCGCCCTTCGTGGACTCCCTCTACAGCGAACGCTTCGGCCGACGCAAGTCGTGGCTCATTCCAGTGCAGTTCGTGTGCGCGGCGCTCATGGTGGGCGGCAGTCTCTTCATGAACGAGCTGCTGGGCGAAGGCGAGGGCCAGCAGCCGCATGTACTGGCGCTCACAATCTTCTTCTTCGTGCTCTATTTCATGATGGCCACGCAAGATATCGCCGTGGACGGCTGGGCGCTTACAATGCTCTCGGCCAAGAATGTGGGCCACGCTTCTACCTGCAACACGGTTGGTCAGACCGTAGGCTTCTTCGTAGCTTACGTGGGCTTCTTGGCGCTCAACGACGCCTCCACCTGCAACGCCTACTTGCGTAGCGAGCCGGATGACGAAGGTCTGGTGTCTCTGCCAGGTTTCATGAGCTTCTGGGGCTGGGTGATGTTCGCTACGACGCTGGGCGTCTGGATCTTCAAGCACGAGAAGCCTGAGCCACAGCACCACGGCGAGCGGCTCTCCATCGTACAGACGTACTCGCAAATGGCATCTGTGGTGCGTCTTCCCAGCGTCATCTCGTTCTCCGTGGTGCTTCTGACCAGCAAGATCGGCTTTGCCGCCGCGGAGAGTGTAGCGTCTCTCAAATTGGTGGAATACGGCATGAAGAAGGAGAAACTGGCGCTGCTATCGCCGGTTCTCATTCCGCTGGGCATCGTCATCCCCGTGTTTTTGGGTCGGTTCATCAAGCCAGAGAAGCCACTTAACCTCTTCCTTTGGGGCTATCCCGTGCGGCTCGCAGTGGGATTGCTCTACGCTGGGATCGTGTACGTGACGCCGCTGGCCATGGCACAGGACGAAAGTTCGCATTGGCTCTTCTACGGGCTGCTGCTGGTCTGCGGTGCACTGCACGAGCTGGCCTCCAACATGATGTACGTCCCGCAGATGGCCTTCTACGCCCGTATCAGCGACCCGAGTATCGGCGGCACCTACATGACCTTCCTCAACACGGTGACCAATTTGGGCACCAAGTGGCCTAACTCGCTCAGTCTCGCCTTGGTGGACCGCCTCACGACGCGCGAGTGCCTGGGTGGCTACTTTCAGGACGAAGTGCTGGCTATTGGCTCGCACACCTGCTCCGACGCGCAGGAACGTGAAGCCTGTACTGATGCGGGCGGCGAGTGTCTCGTCGTGCGTGATGGCTACTACATCGAGACGGCTGTGTGCTCCATTGTGGGCGCGCTCTGGCTGCTGGTGTTCTACCGTCGCATTCTGCATCTTCAAGACCTCAAGATTGACCAGTGGCGTGTCGCCACCAAGTCAGATTAACTGGTCGTCGAGACGTAGTAGCGAGACAAAGCTGGTCCAACCACCTCGTAGAAGAAACCAGCGAGAAGAAAGGTGGTAAGATAAAGCTCAACATCGCGTCTTCAAGCGTCTGAACCACAGACAACTTCTTCATGCGATCGAGGCAACCAAACGCACGGGAGGAGCTCGTACTTCGAGTGCCTATAATATTATGGAAAGCAGTCGCCATAGTTTAGGTGGGGTGGATGGAGATCTCATGACCGAGGTGTTGAGACGGAGTTGGAGCGAACTGCGCCGGTTGTCTCTCCGGTGCTTCGAAGTAGAAAGCACGGCTGGAGCTTCTCCAGTGCCGTCGTCTTGCCAACCATGCGCGCCACTCCCTCTGCTTTGCTAGCATTACGTCAAAATGACCTGGACTGTCGACTCTGCTGTCCGTCCTGGCGCCTGTGTTGGTCGCCAGCTTCTTGTTTGCAAAAAGGCACGAAAGGAGTTTCGATAGCTCAAAACGTGTGCTTCATCTCCGATGGCCGTCACATCCAGTCAGACTGTGCTACGTCATGGTCGTCGAAAGCCGATGCACAGGGGGGAACTGTGACGAGCCCACGAGTGAAGACCTGAACACGTCTCGTGGAGCAAAGTCCAGTCGCGGCTTGCGCTTCCGTTCCTTGGCGTCTTCGTGCGCCGACTCGAGTGTGAGTTCAAATGCCTTGATGAGTTCCTGCTCCTCGTCGCCGTCGTCCTCGAACTGCGATTCGGGGAACACCGCGCTCAGGTTCTGGCTCGCCAGCCGCACCTTCTCCTGCAGATCCTGCACCTTGTCGCTGTCTGCAGCACCAGTCGACGCAACCGTCACCTTCTTGTTATCTTCACTCACATTCAGCTTCAGCTCGTCCTGGACTGCACTTGTCACCGCTTCAGATGCTTGGTCGATCGCTTGTTGGGACGCCGGAGGCGATTTCTTCTTCTTGCGCTTCTTGCGCTTCTTTTTCTGGCTAGCAGACGTGCTCCCAGCATTCACCTCGCCCTGATCCGACAGATTGTCGCTCTGTCTGTTGCCACTCCTGCTTGAGGCTTCCGCGGCCGCTGCGATAGCTTGCTGCTGTTGCTGCTGCGGCGTCAGATTCGGGTTGTCGCCACTGCCGTTGATGAAACTAACTAACTCGTCCACACTCGGCTGGTCGAACTCCACGAGCTCGTACTCCTCCGTGGAGAGGTCATGGTCCAGCGAGTTAAACATGCCAAAGTCGAAGCCCGCGATGTCGCTGCGCAGCTCGCAACTGCACTCGACGTTGGCCGGAGGGTCCTCCAGTCCAAACTTGTGGCGCAGCTCGTCCGCCGCCTCGGTGGCCGACATGATCTGGGCAATGGAGCGGCACGTGAGGTCTACCAGCGGTTGGATGTCCAAGTTGGACGCCACCTTGGCCAGATCGCACAGTGTCTTCGAGTCCAGCTCTAGAAATCGCTCCTCCCAGTCGTGCAGCGCCGAGTCCAGTCGATCCACTTGCTGTTTGTACAGACATCTATCAGGCATCACACACAGTACAGGAGAAGAGGGAAAGGTTGTTAATGGCACCAAGCAAACGTCGAGAAAGGTTGGGCTTGGTATTGCGGGAGAAAAAGCAACGGAGACAAGTATGAGTGTGGTGAGGAATGCAACTGCCCACCTGCAGTAGAAGAGAGCGAGTTCTACACTCTCGCTGGGCACGTCGAAGACGGGGATGGTGTGCTGCTTGACGCCGTTTTTCGGGGACTTCCCGGACACGTCTAAGCAGTCAGGAGCAAGCAGCAAATACCACAGCGCGCAGAGCATTAGTGGTGTGTCCATGTATGCGTACAAGGTTTGTCAGTATCATCAGGTCCAAACGCGTGGCGTAGCCCGCGAGAAAACCGAGGAAGCAAATGTGAAGAAGGAAGCAGGGAGCAAGACAGCGACGTGTCGTACCTTTCATGAGCACCCAGAGCGTGGAAGACATCATGGCCTCTTCATTGCTCACGTTAAACACGCGGCCATCGGCACACTGCAGTTGCAGCTTGGAGTGCAGTGCGCCACCCGCTTTCTCCGTCTTGGCCAACGTCGGTGGCGGTGCCGGGCCAATCATCGCGCCACCAGCGCTGCCGCTCTCGGAGGCAGAGGGAAGCTTGCGCTTGCCTCGCTTCTCCTCGCTCTCATCGACGCCCACGTTCACCCGCATGAGCGCTCAGCGTTGCTGGTTCCTGGCGCCAGTTCCACGTTGTGTCTTATTCGCGTCGGAACGAGCGAGGTACCTCGTCGCTCGCGGCGACTCTGGCGCTCGCACTTGCACACGCACGTAGCCCCCGCGCTCGTGCACACGCTCAAGCGTCTCGCTGGTCGCCCCGGAGTCGCTGGGCGGATGAAGAGGGAGGTCGGCGGCCGGACGTTGCGCCGCGCTTGCTTCTTGGTGTCGGTGGCGCGTGTGTCTGAAGCGGCTTTCTTTTGCCTGTAGCCGGGGCCGCCCGAACCTCATCTCGTGGGACCTTCGGGATTTATCGAGGCGCCTCCAATAGTCAGAGCAAGCCAAACGGGTGAACGGCGCACGAGCGGGTTTTGCCATTCTTTTGAAAAGCACACAATTACGTAAGTTGTTGGTATGTCTTTGCTGCTTTGGGATTGGACGGAAACGTGCTGCCAAGGGCTAGGGGGAGCAACCTGGATAGGGGTTTGGGGTAAGAGAGATGTTTGTCAGAAGGAAAGGCTGCGAAACTGTCTTCTGGCATATTCTACACTCCTGAAGGGACGCAGGTTCAATCCTTTCGGGACAGAGCGAGTGCAGCATTCTTGATTGGCCAAAATGTGCAGCGACCTGGGCTAAACGCTGCATTCCTGTCCAATCGCAGTTGTTGAAACCAGAAAATAACACTTCTCACAATGGCCAGTCCCTTTTGTCCGAGAGGTTAAAGTACTCTGCTTTAATAGACTGAAACTCCAGCTCGGCCACACTTTTGGCCAACAGAATGGGCCTGAATCGAAAGACGCGGAGACAGTCCAAGGTGACGGGTGCCACTGGTCGCCGAGTCTGTCTCTACCTGCCAAGGCCGATCTGGTGACGCTCCCGCTGTCTACAACTACGCGAACTCGCTGCTCTCTCTACCTCTCGGCTGCAACGGGCAGCCTGCTTGTAGTGCAAGCACGTTCGCGCTGTGCCGTCGTCTTTCCACCCTCCGCTGCGTTTGCTGTCCGAGTGACGCGCATGAATGATACCGTCCGCTCGCGCTCTCGAAGGGCGCAACGTAAGCAAACGGCCGCCCGTTCCCTTCCGACGCTTGTCTGCAATGCGACTCTGCCCTGAGCTCCTTGGGTGGTGCTATGCTTGCGGTGTGTGTCTCCTTTGTCCGTCACGCGAAAGAAAGCGGCATCTTCTCGGATAGCTAGCTGCAGGATCCCAAAAACACGGGCGTCTGAGCTCTTTCTCGAAGGTATTCGTACTGTGTGTCATCGGCAGAAACCAGTATCATGTGTGGTTGCAAGCACTGCAAGCACTACTCACTATGGAACTCGCTGCTCAGCGGAGACCCTGCAATCATACAGCCGTGTCTGCCCCCGCGATGCCACGATGAAAGCCACGCCCGTCGGTTTACAGTACACTCGGGTGCACCCGAGTGTAATGCTGGAGCTCTCGCATCGCACCGGGATATACTCCACACGATCGACGACTGAGTGAGTCCACCGGAGCTTTCTTGGCTCCTCCTGAGAACTTCAACTAAATTCCAACGCTCGGGCCCAGGCAGTTCGCTGCCAACCAGACCGATGCTGTGCGCGTAGATTAAGGAAAAATTGCTAGAGATGATTGCCGCAACGCTCAAGACGGACGCAGAGCCATCGTGAGGAAAGGCTCCATCCAGCGGCTGCAGCACTCCGAGACTAACTTCATTCGAGGGTGCAGAACGTTCTTCTTGTTTGCAATGTGGAGAGAGCCCCAACTGGCCGTAGAGTTAAGCATGTACCCTCTTGGCTCGCATCACGGTCGTCCGTCGTCCGTCCGATAGCACTGCTCAGTTGCCTGGACCGGATGCCTCCCTTGGGAGCGGTCGATCGGACGTTGTAGCAAGCCAAGAGAGCGAATCACTGGAGCCTCTGCAGAGCGGGCCTCCCCCTTCCAGTGGCTGCACGCTGCGCCTCATGTCCCGTCCGCTGCGCACATACGCACGAGTCCAAGTCTGGGTCGCTCATTCCTCAATCTCCGGCCTTCCAGCCAGCCGACCACCTCCCCAGTGACAGCACCACTACCAAGTTCCCCAATCTCCACTCTACCACTCAGTATGGTTTCCTTCTCCCGCTCGTCGCTGGCTCTGTTCCTCGTGGCCTTCGCTGCCGCCGCCGGCACTTCGGACGCCTCCGGCAACCTGCGTCAGGACGCACGTGTGCTGCAGTCCAGCGACTACCTCGCCGAGGCGACGAAACTCGTGAACGCCGAGCGTGCCAAGCACGGCCTGCCTAAGCTCTGCATCAACCGCAAGCTGCAGCGCGCGGCCCAGCGTCACGCGGACGATGAGGCCAAGCACGACTTCATGGACCACACGGGCACGGACGGCTCCACCATGAGCCAGCGCGTGAGTGAAGAGGGATACAAGTGGACCGCCGTGGCGGAGAACGTGGCTGCTGGACAGGTGGACATCAAGTCCGTTGTGAAGACCTGGATCGAGTCGTCGGGCCACCGCCGCAACATCCTGGGCGACTACACCATGATGGGGTGTGCTTTCGGGTACAACCCCGACAGTCGGTACAAGTTCTACTGGACGCAGGACTTTGGCAAGGGTGGCAGCGAGCAGTGTGACGATGGCGAGGACAAGCCTGAGCAGATCCAGCGCACAACCATGAAGAGTAAGGCTCCCAAGACGACAGCTGAGACACCGTGCCCTGGATCGACTACAGAGGCTCCGGAGACCGAGGAACCCGAGTACACCGACGCTCCGGCGACACCGTGCCCGGAGACCGAGGAAACCGAGGAGCCCGAGTACACCGACGCTCCGGAGACGCCGTGCCCGGAGACTGAGGAGACCGAGGAGCCCGAGTACACGGACGCTCCGGAGACGCCGTGCCCGGAGACTGAGGAGACCGAGGAGCCCGAGTACACCGACGCTCCGGCGACGCCGTGCCCGGAGACCGAGGAAACGGAAGCGCCTGTGGAATACACCGACGCTCCGGAGACGCCGTGCCCGGAGACTGAGGAGACGGAAGCGCCTGTGGAGTACACCGACGCTCCTACGCACGAGGAGGTTGTCAAGGGAGACGACAACATGCACAAAGACTGCGTGACCGACCTGTAGGTCCATGTCATGTCTACTGCAATGGGGGGAAGGAGCTGAAAGTCTAGAACGCCCCCTTTGCAAGTACATTTTCTGCATATCGTGCGTGACACTTGAACGGCAGCTACGAGTAAGTACGAGACATAGCAAGCAGGCTGTATCGACGTGCTCTCCGCTCGCGGTGGGACAAACACGGCAGGCCCGTCGCAGTGCCTAAACGTTCCCATATACTTGGTTTTGGTTCGCGAGTCGGAGGCTTCCTGAGTACCTGTCGTCGCTTGGCTGGCCTCGAACATCTCCCTGCAGACAGTAATGGGTTTGAACTATCGTATCTCTGGACTGCTACCAACTGAGCTCAAAGTTGCTGTGGCTGCCATCGGAACAGGATGGCAAACCAGTCACTTGGGGTGATTTGCTGCTTGAAGAGGTCCAGAAACCAGCATGTGCAACATGTTGGAGTTTATCATACCCGGCGCAAGTCAGGGTCGGTGCGATTCTAGGACAAGTGCGCGTGCCATGCCAGATTCGCCTGTGCAATGGTTGAGTGTTGAGTTGAGAGCACACGTGATACAGTTCTGGTGTGTGTGACCCATGCACTGACCGATATGCACCGCATTGAAAAGTGAAAGACGTGAATACGATCAAGAAAACTCTATGACTCGTCAACAGGTTGCGTTGCACCCTCCACTCGTCTAGCAACGGCGAACCGCGGCGTCAATGCGTTTGCGATCTCTCGCAGAGGCATCGTGCTGCCGTTCATGCTCCTCACGCATGTGTAGACAAAGACTGTGGACCTCCTTCCAACCCACAAGCCACTCACACTCAAAACCAGATGCAATCTCCTGCTTACATCCGAGCCTCGCAGCCACCGCTCGGCGGGCTCGCCACCACGTTGTCTTCCATCTGGGGCGTCTCGGCCTCGTTCTGCACGACATCCGAATCGGTAGACAGCGTCTCCGGAGCCTCCGTCTCCGGGCAAGGCGTTTCGGGGGCCTCCGTCGCCTCTGTCTGTTCCACCTGGTCAGGCAACTGTGTGGTGGGGGCCGGCGTCTCCGGGGCTGGTGTCTGGGTGGTAGGGGCTTCCGTGGCCGGCGACTGGGTGTCGTCGCTTCCGTCGCACTGCTCGTTCTCACCCGTGCCGAAGTCCTGGGTCCAGTAGTGTTTGTAGGTACCGTCGGCATTGTAAGCGTAGGCGATTCCCATCATGGTGTAGTCGCCCATGATATTGTGGCGGTGGCCCTCCGAGTTCATCCACGCGTCCATGACGGCGTCCACGTCCACCTGACCGGCGGCCACATTCTCCGCCACGGCGCTCCAGTCGTAGCCGGCGTCCGTGATGCGCTCCGACATGCTGGAGCCGTCCGAGCCCGTGTGGTCCATGTAGTCCTTGCTCGCCTGGTCGTCTGAGTGGCGCTGCGACGCTTTCTGCAGCTTCTTGTTGCAGCACAGCGCCGAAAGACCGTACTTGGCGCGCTCCTCGTTCACACGCTGCAACAGCGCCGTCTCGTAGTCGCTTGTTTGCTGGTAGGTCATCTCCAGTTGGCGCGAGTGGCGGAGGTTGCTGACCGCCTCGCATGAGCTGGAGGCGACAGCGATCAGTAGGAGAGCGAGCGTCGAGGTCGTGGCAGCCACCATTGTGTTTGTTTGGGGTATGAAGTGGCTGAGAGAGTAGCGTGCGAGTGCAAGCAGGCTGGTCAGGTTGTGGGTGGCGCGGTGAAGCGGCAGATCGAGAAGTGAGGGATACCGGAGCTCTCGGACTGCTCGGACAGCAATACTGGACGCGGTGGCTTATGTTGCGGGATAGCGAGCGCTGCGGAGCGAGGTAGACGATGACGCTGGTCGGGCAACACGGCCGGCTGTTTTTGCTGCGGCTTGCGGCGGGGTCCTCTTCCACCAGCGTGCTGCTTTGCATTGTGGGTTTGTAAAGACAGACCGGATAAGGACGAAGCTGTAATCTGCCTGGTAGCCGTCTCGCTCCCCGAGCGTGTGGTCGAGGCACCTGCAACTCATTCTCGGCAGGCGTCACACGTCGCAGATTCGGCAGGTCGGCATAGTCAAACTCGGTATCCTTCTGACGAGCCCTTGCTAAGCGTCGTATTCGTCGAAGCTGAGTCAACGCACGCGCTTTTAGTCGGATCCAAGAGGGGTTAATCCGTGCCTGAGACCCTGCCAGCATGACAGGTCTCCTTGTTGGGTCGTTATCGCGCTAAAGGCGCTCACACATTCTGGCGTGCTTCTAGGAGAAACCCCAGAAGGTCGCATCTCGGCATGAAGCCTGCTCTCCGTCGGAGAAACCCCTCTCGGCGTTCCTTCCGTTCGAGGAAAACGTCTTGCAGTTGGCTGGACGGAGTATCTTGGGCATTCAATAGCCGGTCGGCGGTCGAAAGCAAAGTCGGATAAGCTCTCGAGCCTGTAGTCTAGCTCCAGAACCCAGTGTTGTATTAAGCACTTGTAACAAGCTGCGTGCGATCTCCCCCACATTGGCAGGATCCGTGCGTCAATCGCTGGCGACTCCGTACCATCTCGCTATGAGTGCGCGCCCCAACAGTCTGATAGAAGGGTTTCCCACTGATCCGCAGTAGGCACGCTAGCGTGACATCGCAGCGTGTGGCTCGAGCGCCACTGCCACGAAAGCAGTTGGCCTGCTCAAGAAGCAGGAGGAACTCCTCCTGCCTCCTGGACTTGGCATCCCTCGAATTATTGCGGCTGGGAAAGCTCGCCAGCTTCGCGAATTTGCTCGGAAGAGACGATTGTGGTAGCGACAGCAACTGTTGCGCCCAGCGTCCACACGTGCGTGCTTTTGGCCGATGCCGAAGCTGCTGGATCTTGAATTCATGGGGACAGACACAACTCGGGAGTGCAGCTGGTGGTCGGGCTGCGTTTGAGGCGACGATGTGCTCTGCTGTTCGTAGAGAGAGCCGTCGCAACCAGCTGCAGCTCACGAACTCCACCCGGACCCGTTTGCTCACGCTGGCGTTGTGCGTTACTCGGTGGCTTCGTGCCTGGACCCGCACTTGAAGCAGCGTTTGAGCCCACTCTCTTTGGCACAGCTCCGACACTCGAACACTGCTTGCAGTCGGCTGGTTGGTTTCCTGTACTGTGTTCTCCGTGTCGCCACATGTGGGCGCGCCGCATATAGTTGCTTCTGCTCCAGAGTCGCTGGGGTGGAGCAAGAAGTGGAAGCGCTTTCTGTGTTGGGGTAAGAGAAAGCGAGATACATGCGCGTGCATCGGGACGGTAGCAGCGCAAGGCAAACGCACGGCCCGGGGTGCGAACCAGCACATTTACGAGGAGATGATACCATGATACCGTGTCGCGATAGCAAGTTAGGCATCAACTCAGTACGCGTACGAGCCAATGCATCACTCCTCGAAATCTGATGGATGCCAGCATGCCTCTCGTGTCGCAGCGCGTACAGCTTGTGAGACCAATGGCTCGGCACACACATACACCGTGTTCAGCGCTGGTTTTCGCTGACTCTGTTGTCCCGGCGTCTGTCCTGGTCTTCATCGAGCCACCAAAGCGTGACCCACTCATTTGGCCACAAATCGCGCGGAAACGGAGCGGTTACTCGCATCGCAGTCCCCGCCATTCTCTGCGTTCCCAAACGCTACGTATGCGCGCCCTGAACTCATGGCGGTGGCATTTCGTGGTCGACCAGCCGTGGAAGTCTGCTGGAAAACAGCCCCCGCCGTTCGCCAAGGCGTGGACCAAAGCTTTACTGCTTTCCGAGAAGACGGCTGGGCTGGCATTCTGACGTCGCGCCTCCTGTTACACGGATGGCTACATTCGTATTGTGAAAAAGCCGATTCGACGAATAGCAAAAGATCGTCTGGCGCTTGGACTGCGGAAACCAAACAATGGAGGCACGTCCAGCGTGGTGCAAATATAAAATGCGAGGACCCTCAACATACAATTTTGTGCGTTTTACTCCCATTAAGACCACAAACTTACCAGATACATCGCTTTATAGAAATAGCTGTACGACTTTCACAGTGCTCTCGTCAAACATCGTCGTGAAGAAAAGCCAAAACATGGCCAAACATGAACTCGGTTCACGGCGCAGGATTCTCCAACGACACGAAGCTGCTTCGTTTCACCAATGACGAGCTCCAGTGAGGAGTTGCAAGTCAGCATTTATCAACCAGCACCCAGTTCTTTCCTTGATTTTGCGTGCTTCCTCCGTGGTGCGTTTCGTTTGGGAAGGCCGCGCTGGTCGCTGCGATGCTGTCTGACTTGAAGCCAGACCTGAGACTCCGCCACCGTGGACCGGCCTCTTATCTGCTGCTTGCTCACAGTCCGCTCTGCATCACCGTCACTGTCGTCTTGTATCTGTGGTGACTTCCGTCGGAGCGGCGACTATCAGCTCATTCTCCAATCTGCCTCCGACGCAAGAAGCAGCAGCTCTTCGGTTTCTCTTCTCATCTTGACCATGTCCGCGCAACGCATTTTCATCCCACGTTTCGCCGTTCTGCTGGTTGGGCTCGCCTCTGTCATCTTTATCCATGGAGTGACGGCGCAGCAGAGCGTGGCTATTGGTAGCAGCATCGCGGAACAGCGAGAACTTGTCCAAGCGACCAATGCCACGCGACGCAGTCTGCAAGCATACACGCAGAATGACTTCCAGGCACTGTTGCTGGCGGCTGTGAACAAGGAGCGCGCGGCTAAGGGTCTCAATGCCCTCTGCATGAGTAGCAAGCTACAGACCGCGGCTCAGGGCCACTCTGACGACATGGCCGCCAACAACTACATGAGCCACACAGGCGCCGACGGCTCCAGTATGTCCGACCGGATTACTGACGCTGGATACGAGTGGAA
>JAADYK010000035.1:0-53966 GCA_023338225.1 Halophytophthora batemanensis
GCGTCCAACGGGTTCCTCAGTTTGTTTGGCTTCGACAAGTTCGGGCCGCAGGAGCAGTATGAACTCATGGAAATGCCGCTACGCTGTCTGGTCATGGCGTCGCAGATCCACTCGAACCTGTGGCGTCGCAATGGAGACGAGAACATGCTGGCGCAGCTGTACAACTACTCGGCACTGCCCTACTGCATCCACTACCGCGACTCGGACATCTTTATGCTGCAGCTCGGCGTGCTTATGATGGGACCTGATGCCGTTTTGGCTCGCATGGTCGACCGCTTCCAGCTAGGCGGCTACTTTGTGCTGCCCACTGCCAACGCGGTCAAGACATCCAATCGGGACGGCGGCCGTGCATCCGAGGAGCTCGCTCAAGAGTTCGGCTATACGGCGTTGGAAGTGGGAATCGACGATCAGCAACGACTGCAGATGCTCGAAGAGCTTCTACGACTTGTGATCGTGCTGGGCACGAGTCTACCCAGCTCTACCGGGACCACGTACGAGAATGAGTTCCTGGTGGAGGAGATGTTGCAGCAGTTGTGCTCCAAGTCACACCCTTTCAGCAAGCTGTTTGACCTCGCAATCCTCCCTTCAGGTCAAGACGATATCGCTACTGCACGGCTGGAAGGCGTTCTGGAGGAGGTGTCGGACTTTGTGCCGCCCTCTGGCTTGGAGCCAGGGCGGTATGAACTTAAGGACGGACTGCTAGACCACTACAACCCGTACTTCCTTCATCTCAACCGTGAAGCGCACGAGTTGGCTCGTGACCGATGGACGAGCTATCGCAACACGTGTCGCCAGAAGGCTGAAGCGGCCGGCACAGCTACAAGCAACCCGAAGGAGCCGCTGAAGCCAGCCAAGGCCCCCGTGGCGTTCCTGCGTCCTGTCCAAGACATCCTGACGTGTGAGAGCACCGTGGCCATTGTGCAGCTAATCCTCTGGAAGGTGCTGGCGTCGGCCCATCCGGCCGCATCGCCTACGCTCTCTGACTCGGAGAACAGTGTGTCGGACGCTGTCATCTCGACGTGTCTGCATTTGCTGGTACATGGCGTACACACGGCTGCGGCATCGTCCGATGAAAGCTTTTGGAAACGACTGACTAAGACGAACGTGGGGATCGGCCGTCAGTCCGTGCTGCACCTGCTGAGTAAGCTGCTGGCTCAAGCGACGACGCTGCTAGATGGCGAGCAGACGGGCACGGTGGAATGGCTCATTTGGAAGATCAATGTGTCGTCTCCTCTCTGCAGCCAATTATTCAAGAAGTTGGCGAGCGACACCGCAAAGGAGAAGGCCAAAAAGGAGAAGGCCAGAGCTTCTCCCTCCACGGCCGCTGACTCGACTACGCAGGACGGAGCTACCCCGCCGATGACACTGGAGCAACGCAAGATGGAGGCGAGAAAACGTGCGATGGCAGCGATGGCCAAACGACAGGCAGCCTTTCAGGCAATGGTCGATCTCGCGGACGAAGAGAACGAAGAGAAAGAGTCAGCTGACCACGCGAAAACGGACGCTCAGCTAGAAGATGTGCAGGTGGAGGAGCGAAACACACCGCTGGGCAAGCGCCACAGTGTCGTGACGGAGGAACCGAGCGAAGGGACGAAGAAGCGACAAAAAGTGGAGGACGAGCCCTGCTACAGCTGCATCCTGTGCCACGACACGTCAGCTCAAGGCCAGATGGGCATAGCGGCTTACGCGCACCAGTCGACGGTTCTGGCACCAGGCTTCCGACCCGAGCCAAATGAGGCGCTGGGACCTGAAGGCAAGAAGGTGCGTTCCCAAGTGAAGGACGTGATTGAGAAGATGGAGTTGTGCTCTGGCGGCTCGTGCACGGGGGAGATGACGGACTCTCCATTGCCGACTACGCACGTATTCTCGGCGCCGTTCCCTGAATGGGTTATGGACCCCAATATGGAGGAGCAGACTCGCGACGACGGCAATGCGCAGACCAGTCCACGTGCTCCTGGACTTCCTCGTCGCAACCGCAACGAACGCATTCGATTTGGTGGCGGCCAGGTTCCCATGCTGGAAGGAGAGCTACTGCAGACGGACGAAGAGCTAGAGGTGCTCGAGGGTGTACTGGACTTCCGTGAAGACCAGCGACTCTTTCCTCTCGATGATCAAGGTGGGGTCAACTTGGAGTTCCGTGGTGACCGCGTCATGCCGCGTCGACTGGGCGGTCGTAACGCCACAGCTCCCACTGGAGCTGTGCGAGGTGCCAATGGACGTGGACACGCTGCTCATGGAAATGTGCCGATGTACGACAGCGACGACGACGGCTTTGACGACGCGGGCTCACCGCGCTTCCACATGGAGCAGATGCCGCCTGGCTTCGGTCGTGCACCTCATGAAAGTGCCAAGCTGTACCTGACGCCATGTGGCCTCCATATCCGCACGTGCCATCACGCAGTGCACATCCACTGCTTGGAGCGTTACATCACATCTTTGCACGACAAGGCTATGCGCGGCGAGGAGTTCGACGGTGTGCAGGCAATCGACCCAGACTCGGCCATGACGCAGTTTCTGTGCCCGCTATGCAAGACACTCAGCAATTTCTTGATCCCGACGTCGGAGCCCCGCGTGTCGACGAAGCCTGTTGACGAGTACGAGGAAAAGCGCCCGGCGAGTTCAAACATGCTGGTGTCGCAGTCGGGATATGGAGAGCAGAAGCGACCGGCATGGAGTAGCATCATTGACGAGCAGCTGGCCATGCCTGGGTGGTTCCGCTCGGTGCTGGGGCGCGACGGTGGCTTCGAAGACGAAGAAGACGACACAGAGCATGATCTCTGGCGCGAATACTTCGAGGAGACGCTGTGGGAACCGCACGGCAGTCTGGAGAAGGGTGCGCCTTTCTTGTGGTCATCGGCCGCTTTCACACTGGCGTCGTTCCTTTCAGTGGCAGAAGACGAGTTCCGCAATACATCGGGCAGTGCCACGCCGTTCGACCCACTCACAGACCAATGCCCAACGTCCCAGGAAAAGGAGTTGGAGTCACTGACGGCCGTGACCAAGTTCTGTCGCTGGACCTTCTCCCTGCTGGAGCACAGCGCGGATGCTAAGGTGATTTGGGAGACGGCTAAACGCTGCTGCCCCATTAACACCGAGACGAAGCGTGAGTACCGCAAGTTCACGACAGTGCTGGGCTCGATCGATCCTTGTCTTCGCGGCACCATCCTGGGTCTGCTGGTCGCGGACACGTTCACGGCCTTCGTGGTTTCTAGCGTCATTGCCGAAGACCTGGCGACCATTTGGCGCTTCATCCCGGTGTTTAGTGCTGCTGACGTTCTTCAGCGTCTTCATGCCGAGTTCTTTGAGGCGAGCAAGACGGAGACGACTTCCTTGTTTCAGGACAAGTACTCTATCGTCGAGGAGTCGGAGACGTCTTCTGCGTCAACTTCTGAAAAGACGAGCTCGCTGGAAATGGGCCCGCGACACACGCGGAGCGGTCTATCGCTTGAACCCACGCGCTCATCACGGGCGTCTTCGGTACACCGCCATGGCGCTAGTGGTGTATCCCCGAAGGAGCTGCTGGAGGCGATAGAAGCTTCAGGCGAAGAAAACTCGGAGGTATACGCGGCACTGCAATTGCTGGAGCGCATGGCGAAGGACTCGTCGGAGAAGATGAAGCCGCTCACGTCTGTGAAGGACGTGGGTGAGCGTCTACAACGTCTCCTGCTCCCCAATGCGGAGTTTGTACGGCGCATGAAGCTCTTTTGGCGCTGTCTGGTGGACAAGGAGCGCAACGCGCCAGCGTGGGACGCACGGATGATGCACACGCCGACGCTGGTCGAGATTGCGAGCAGTTCAGACGCCGTTTTCAACCAGGTTTGGCGCTGGTGTCTCGACCGTATGGTGAACAAGAACTTCCTGGGCACGTCCAAGACTGGTGACAAGTGCGAACACACGGAAGGCTGTAGCGAGGCGTACGTGGCGAGCATGTTCATCCTTCGTGAAGTGCCGACGCTGCCGCAGTTAATCAAGTTGCCTGCGCAGTACGACGAGCTGTACAGCGAGATGGCCGACCGGAAGTGCACGCGGTGCAACAAATCACCGTGTGAGCCGGGCTTGTGCCTCATCTGCGGTGAGTTCCTGTGCTGCGGCGACTCATGCTGCACGCGTGCCTTCATGCCGCATGGTCCGCCTGTGGGAGAGTGCACGCGTCACGCAGCAGAGTGTGGCGGCGGCGTGGGTATCGTGCTGTTGCTGGAGCAGTGTCGCATCGCGCTGGTGGGCGGAAGTATGGCGGCCTACTTCCCAAGCCCGTACGTGGACGCACACGGCGAAGAGGATATTGGCCTGCAACGTGGTCGACCACTGCGACTGGACATGGCGCGCTACCGCTACCTGGAGTCGCTGTGGCGCAACCACCGGATCTTCACGGAGGTTTCGCGCCAGCGCAACCAGCGAGACCCACAGTACACGATCAATCTCTCTTACCTATAGGTGCAGTGGTTCGCGCAGGCTTTCGGGAGTCCGAGGTGAGCTCTCTTTTTGGCGAGTGGAGGTTTGAGGATATCTTCGAGCACGTAGTTGTAGCCAAGAGAGACAAGGCAATTGAAGAACCCAGGCCAGTTGATTATCGCACGCAGAATTCCCAAGCGACTTAGATCTCGTCAAACTAATTCGTATTGTGTCGCAGCTTTGTAATACTCCTGCTCGGTTATCCCGGTTTGCTGTTCGTCAGCCGAGAAAGGTAAGGTGCGCGGGCAGATCCGCGTCGGCATACTGTTCGTCCTCGAAGAAGAGGCGTAGCAGACGGCAGTTGGCGCCCACACGCACCTCCGTGGTGGTCACATGACGCGTGCCAAAAGCCTGGCGCGTGAGTTCTTGCAGATCCATGCACAGGTAGCGCCAGCCGGGCTGCGCACCGAACGCCAGCGGTAGTTGGCACGACGACAGCTCCACCCGCGCTAGCGACCGCGCGTTGGTGACTGAGAAGCGTCGATAGGTCTGCGTGTCATCTAGCACCTCCACGTGGAATTCCAGAAAGAGCTCCAGGTTCTTCACAAAGAGCACCAGGTAGCGGAAGATGCTACGCACGGGGAACACGAGCTCGGCGTCACTTCCTAGTACTTGCACCACATCTTCCTGCACCGTCTCGTCCTCGAGTACTCGCACGTCGCTGCCGTTCTGCAGACTGCGACACTCTTCCTGGGCTTGTAAGATGGCTGGGTGCTCTGCAAAAGGCAGCACCACCATCTCAGCGGGTCCCCCTCCACTCAAACCAGCACCATCGTCACGTTCAGGCAAAGGAGACGACTCCATTGCGCTCTTTGTCTTGCTTTTGGGATGCCATCCTCGGGACTGGACTGCAGGTTCGGAGACCTTGCGCTCTTTTGACAGCACTTTGGGCAGCACGCACTCCACGAGGAGGTCTCCAGGGGAGAAGGAGCCCTCTCCAATGCGCACGAACGACGGAGCGGCCGACAGCGAGGACGGCAGCGTCGACGGCGAGGACAGTGAAGCTTCCGGAGTCTTCATGGCTGGCTGGCTGAGCTGCTTGTGTTGAGAAGTCTGAGATGACTGGCAATGTGAAGCGACGCTTCCGGGAACTGAATCCGCAGACCAACGGTCACTTTCGCATCGCCCACGCTCCGCTAGAGTCACACCAGTCCGCTCATCGCCGACCTTGCCGTTGATAGCTTGATGGAGTCGCATAACTCGGCCGCTCGCACCTTCTTCTCGACGTACAAGCAACTTTTTGAGTACGACAAGCACCTGGGCGGACAGGACCCCTTCCAGCTTGAAGATCACGGTAATGGTCACCACAGTACTTCGACGTCCTTCCTTCAGCAATATCGTGACTGCGACCGGAGCGAGCTAGCCACTACAGCACCCGCTCACCCAGGAGAGTTCTCGTCCTTCACATTGCTGCATCCACCAGTACCAGCTCGAACCTTGGGTCCTTTACTGGTGGACACGACAGCGATTACCTATCCGTGCCACCCTCCAGAGTTCGTTTCGCTGCATTCGACGACTCCGATGATGTTCAGAAACTCACAGCAAGCTGG
Source organism: Halophytophthora batemanensis (assembly GCA_023338225.1). Classification (NCBI taxonomy): domain Eukaryota; phylum Oomycota; class Peronosporomycetes; order Peronosporales; family Peronosporaceae; genus Halophytophthora; species Halophytophthora batemanensis. The sequence continues at coordinate 6,003 of JAADYK010000035.1, forward strand.
GCTGCGAGCGGACCTCTATCCGCCGTCACCCCCACGTGCATCTCAGCACACTTTACTGCTCACCAGCTTCTCCCAGCCGGCACTGCCTCAAATGACGCATGACAGCATTCCGGCACTCCAGCAACCGAGCCCACAGCGCGTCGCCTTCTCAACCTGCGGTCACGACAGCTTCAGCTCCCTCGCACATCTTGATCCGCAGCACCAGCAGTACTCGCCAAAAAAGTACCAGGTCGCGCCAGTGCTGAAACTCGCGCCGTTTTGCATGCCCAAGCTCTCTGACCTGCTCATCGATCACGCCACGCGAGCGACTGCCGTTTCGCACAAGCCTCGGGACGACACCCACAAGATCGAAGTCCTGATTGGTGTCAAGTGCGTGGGCCGCATGAACGCCACCTCACGGAATTTACCCCAATCCGTCCGCGCGCGACTGCAGGCTTCAGCGAACGTGGCTGCACGGCGCGAGAAGTTGTTCAATCTGCTCCGCCGCGACTACGAGGAGCTCCAGCAGCGTTACAGAAGACAATAAGTATATCGGGAATCCGGCGATGAACACATGGACCAGAACTCGGCGCTGAGGCAGCTCGTTCAGCTCGAACAACGCAGTTGAAGCGGAAGGCGGGGGTCATTGCATTGGCAAGAAAGCGTCGTCCGGAAAACCGTCGAAGAGGTTGGCGCTGCTTGTAGCGTCGTCAAATAGTGCCGGATCTGCAAAACTGTTCATGGCGTTTGATGTATCTTGCTGCGGCTGCTGTTGACCTTGTTGCTGGAATGTCTGTGGTCCGGACGTTGGGGTGGCTTGATATGCTTGTGTAGATCCTGCCGGCTGCTGCGTCGGCATCATTCCTTGTGATGAAGGTGGCGGTGCGGTGTTCATGCCATTGCCTGGTGCGCCAAACTGGAAGTTGTTCATCATCATGCTGGGGTCTGGGAGCGTCCCAAAGCCGCCTGCGTTCATAGGTCCTGCCATCATCTGCGATGTCTGCATTCCCACCATCCCATTGCTCATCGGAAATCCCACTGATGCGTTGTTGAAGCCCGGCTGAGTCTGAAACGCCGGAACACCAAATCCAGAGTTGAAGGGGTCCGCTGGGAGTTGCATGTTGCCGCTGTTGTTGTTGCCGTACATGTTGCCGTTCACGTTGAACATGGGGCCATTGTTGGTGGCTGAGGCCGCCAGATTCATGGGCATTTGCATCGGCATCATCAAGAACTGTTGCGGGGCCATCATACCCATACTCCCCATAGCGTTGTAGTTCTGCTGGGCCATAAAGTCGGTCGATGAGCTCGCGGGCATACTCGTGGAAGCCATGTACGTATTGGGCACGAACGTCTGGCTTCCGGAGCCCATAGCGAACCCTTGAGTCGAGACGTTGGCTCCTGACACCGCCACAGGTCCGGAAGCTATCTGCATTGCTCCACTTTGGCCTGTTGGGAAGAACATGGCAGTGCTGGTGGACGACATCCCGGCCATTGGCATCGGTGGCTCGGGAAACACGGTCGGTGGCGTCTCTGCTGTTATCGTGGGCATTGTCATGGAGCTGGAGGTGCTCATATCCCCCATTGGCTCCGAGACCCCTACGGACGCTGTGTTATTCCCCACTGTCGATGCTTGGGTTGTGTGATTCGCCATGGGCGGAGGCGGGACCCCAGTGGCGGATGCAGTAGATTGGGAAGCGCCCGCAGTGGTTCCAGACGAAGCTACACGCTTGTGGTTATTTGCCGCGGCGGACATGGGGGACGCGCGCTGTTTGCCGCCATTTGTGGCATCTTCTTGCGCGATCTGCTTGTCCGCCAGCGACGCCAGCACCTCGAGCCGGGCGCCAATCTGCTGGCGATAGGTTAGACACCTCCGTGTCCACTCCTTGTGCTCCTTTGTCAACGCTTTGGGGGCTGACTCGCACAGCCACAAGAACAGGAGGATGCAAATGGGCAGGAAGCACGTAAGTAACGAGAGCTCTCAAATGTGCAAGCCTGTCGCGGATGGAGGCGACAACTGGACCTGTTGCAGCAGTCACGGGAAAAAGGCGGCGCTACTTACGCTGCTGCTTGTGTAGTGCGTTCCAGCCGCGTAGCGCCGTCTCGTTCTTCTCTAGCATGGCTTGGATCTCTCGCGTGGACATCTTTCGCTCGGTATTTAGCGCCTGCAGTTCAAACAGCCATCGCCCCAGACCCAAAGCACAAAGCACAAAGAACCACGGCGTCAGCACGTCGTTCCTCCCACTAACGCTTGTCCGCTCCATACTACAGCGAGCCCCACGCATACCCCACCTGCGCTGCTGCCGCTGCCCGCTGCTGCAGCTGCTTGCTACGGCCGCCCCGGCCGTTGCCCGTGGCGGCGATGGCCGCGGACGCGGACGACGCGCCCGCCATACCCCCCAAGCCCAGCGCGTTGTACTTGGGCGCGTTCTGGAGCGCGAGATTGGCCGGTTGCTGCTGAGCGCGCGCGAATTGCTGCTGGTGCTGCTGCTGGTGTTGCTGTTGGCTGGGCGCGTGTGGGGAGGGGCCCGTCCCGCTGCTGGTCGTCATGGAGCTCTGCTCAGCCTGTGTCTGGCGCCCGTCTCGGCTTCCGTTGCTCAATACTGGCGCTGCTTCCTCCTCGACGCTTGGCTTGGTGACGGCACCAGTCACGTAAATCGGCGGATAAAAGGGAGGAAGCGCGTAAAACGGCGACTGGGGGAGATCTTGCGGAGGTAATGTAGAGGCCGGGGGTGGATAATGTGCTGGTTGAGGCGCGTCGTCTGGTGGCGGCGGGCGCGTCGAATTATTGATCTGGGGCCGCGTCGTGGGATTGCAGGATGGTCGATGCCATCCCACTTGGCTTCGGTATGATGAAGCCCTCTGTCGGAAATTGGATACCAGATCGATTTCCAACGACGGGATGTTTTCCGCATTTATTGTCAGCAACGCCGGGCATCCATTTCTGCGCACACGCGTGCCTATTTCACCGCCTACAGCTGCCACAAAACGCGCGGGAACGCCAGATTTAAACCCCCGTCCGGCCAATCAACACGGAGATTCTGCCAACTTACCAATCACGTGTCGACAGCACTTTACGGCCCGAGAAACGGCTGTCACTAAGGCCTAATTCGCCCCTGTTGCTGCAAGACGGGACGTCAGCATATCCACTGTCACGCTGAGCAGCTCTGCCCATTCGGAATCTGGCCATGTCGTCGCTGGAGCTGCGCCGCACATGCGTCTCTGCTCCGGGCAAGGTGCTGCTCACGGGCGGCTATTTGGTTCTGGACGAGCAGTACTCGGGCCTTGTGCTGGCCAGCACAGCCAGGTTCTACTCCACGGTGACTCCTGAGGTGCGCATGCTGACGTCTGGTTCCTGTGGCAGCCACACTCGGGGTGCTCACTTGTTGGCGTACGGTATTGACTAGCCCTCCACGCCGGAAGATGCCAGTTCTGTCGCGTCACAACCAGGAGACGAGCGCGTGCTGTTCCCCGTGGTGATCGAAAGCCCGCAGTTCGTGCAGCTTGTGCGTGGTTGCGTCGTGGAAGACAGCGCCGGCCGCTATCACTTCCAATTGCAGTAAGCGTGTCGCCAGTTACTCGACATGTGCGTTTGTGCTAGCGATTACCAACAAAGTGCGTGTCGCTGCGAGTTGACTTCCAGGAGAGGCTCGGACCGGAACGCCTACGTTGAGGAGACGATGCTTTGCGCTGTGAACGGCATCGCCGGACTGGCGCAGTTCGAGGCCAACAACACGTTCCAGCAGCTTCACGACGCCAAACTCGGTGTGCACATCACGCTGCGCGGTGACAACGACTTTTACTCGCAAGTCCGCCGAGTAGGTTGCTTCATGCAAAACTTGCGGTTTTACCTTGGTTTGTGAGGCTGTTGGACTCACCTGTGGGGCGATTGACTGCGTGAGCTGCCTCTGTAGCTACAAGACGCGAACAAGTCACTCAACCGCAGCAATCTGAAAGCGTTGGAATCTTTCCTTCCTCCAACGATGGAAGGTAAATGGGCATTGGCTTGATGTTGAGCGACCTCAGATCCATACTTGGGTGTGAAAGGCCATTGACGTTAGCGCTGGTAACGTGCGTGGTGTAGAACGCGGTGAAGGAAAACTGGTGGCACTCAAGACGGGTATGGGAAGCTCTGCGGCGCTCGTAACTTCTCTGGTGGCAGCACTCGTGAGCTTTTTTGTACCGACGACGCGCTTCAATGAGCGAGAAGAGGACCTGGAGCTCGTGCACAACTTGGCGCAGTTGAGCCACTGCTACGTGCAACGCAAGGTGAGTTTCTTCCTTCATTCCTTGTGCCGTCTTTGTGTTTCGGCCTTCTGTACGGTGAGCATATCCGAGTTGCTGATAGAGTTGACGCATTTGCTGTGTGGCAGATTGGGAGCGGCTTTGATGTGTCTACAGCTTGCTTCGGGTCTCAGCGCTACTCTCGTTTTCCAGCGACGATCCTGAGCCCGTTCACATCGGAGGAATCACTGATACCCAAGCAAATCGCGAAATGCATGATGAACCGTGAGCTCTGGAAGACCGCGGACCGCGTGGTATGGCTTTCGGAGCACGATACGTTACTTATACTTTCCCCATGACTCGGTCGGCGCTGACACCTTGTATTGCTCTTTGTCTATGGACAGAACTCGTTCCAGTTGCCCACGAGCTTTCGCATGATGATGGGGGATGTGTCTTCTGGCTCGGCGACGGTGTCCATGGTGCGAAAGGTGCTCAAGTGGAAGGAGGAGCACCCGGAGCACGCGCTGCAAGTCATGAATGCCTTGCATCTGCACAATCTGGCGGTGGAACGCGGGTTTGACCAGCTGGCCCAGCTTGAGAGCAGTGGAATCACCACTTGCAACTGGAAGATCATGGCTAGCACACGTCGTGAGCAGGTGCAGACCGCACTTGAAGACCCTACTGTTTTATGCTGCACACTGGATTGACCTGTCGTTCATGACTTTTCTGGACTTGCTATGCGTCTTTTATGGCAGTGGGGCGTAGTTGACCCTGTCGTCGGAGGCGTGATGACCGGGATTAATGAGAGCTTTGCTCAAGTTCGCGCACTTCTGCGGTTCGTCCTCGGACATCAAGCTGGCATTGCCACGCTAGCGCTTTACGGCATTATGCTGGTTCTGACCCTGTTACGTTGCTTCGCGATGCATTGTCTCATACGCAGCGAGATGGGGACTTCGGCCGGCGTTCCGATTGAACCGCCAGAACAGACGGAGATCCTGGACGCGACGCTGAATATCCCAGGCGTTCTGATCGCCGGCGTGCCCGGAGGTGAAGACTCGCGCTTTCGCATGTTTTCGTTGTACGAATTGCAACCTGAACTGTCGAGCAATGGCCTGACGACGTTCTTGATGTCCCGCTATGACAGCGGGTGGACACGATGCCATTTGTGTGGTGGTGGTGCACGAGCAGGTGCTGCAGGTGGTGGAAGAGCTCTGGTTGCAATGGCCCTCGACTCACCCAGACTCCATGTACGCAGCTTGCGGGACTGTGGGATGCGAAGAAGAGCCTGTTTTGCAGACTTGATGCTAACTGTACGATCCCTCTCTCATGTTCCCTCCTATCGCACCCGCTAGGATCTGCCCGCTGCTGTGCGACGTCGACCGCGGCACTGCCACCTCCCGCTTTGGACTGCAGCTCCACGATGCAGAATGACCAGCGCTTTGCGTCGAATTCGATCCGCAGTGAAGCACGGACAGCAGAATTCCCGTATTTACAGCTGCTCGGCTGTCACCAATCTACCACTGAATTCCCACGAGATGCCATCACTTGTTGCTAGCTGATCTTCTCAGCCACTCCAGGTTTCTTGCAGTTAGCTGCCAACCTGTACAGTCGCTATTCATTTATTCCCACTTTTGCGAGCTACTACTGATCCATTCCTGTGTCTCCACATCCAAACACGCGACAAGGTCTCCTCGCTCCACCCCTCGCTTATTTCTCAAACTCTTCTCTCGACTGGAGACCAATCAGTCTGGTGGGAGTGGTTGGTCGACTAGCGCGTAGGGAAGGTATGGATCCCGCCAGTTCAACAGCATGAGTCTTCCGCTCGCTCTAGGCGGATCAAGGGCAGGTCGTGGCTCGAGTGGGAAGAGCACCACACGGCGAAGACACGCTCATGCTGCGGGAGAACCAGCCATAGCATCACCAGCGAGAAGGTCTTCTCGTGCTCGCCCTGCAGCCCGACGTTCGACCGCAACATGAACACCCACCCACTCGGGCTCCTGAAGTGCGGGCGCCCAGAAATATCCATTCCGCAGTTGTTAGTTGCGCGCGAGCTTGCTTGCACGCGTCGACACGAAACAACCAACTGTAACTGTAGGTCTTCTAGGACCGTACTTTGGTACGTCATGGAAACTTAGGACTATATCGAGGCGATCGTGTGGCTAAAAGCACTCCGCCAGATCTAAAAGGTCGAGCACACCAATCCAACTGTCTTCGCTTTATTTGCGTTCACGCCAATAGGTCATGCAGACGCCGGGGAAGCGCGCGTCTAAGCGTAAGCTCCGCGACGGCGATGACTGTGACGAGGCTCAGCAGCGCAGTGGTGCTCACGCACATTCACAGCCTGCGGATCTGTTGGAAGCCGCCGCCTCACGAGTGCAGAAGCACAAGGAGTTCCCACCCAGTGACAAGGAGCTGCACTTTAGTATACCAGGACTGCGGATCGCGACGGAGTCCTGGGAGGGCCTGAAGGCGAGCAACGAAGATCGCCACGTCGTCTCCGAAGACTACTTCCCAGGTCCCGTAGTGGGTATCTTTGATGGTCACGGCGGGACATTCTCGTGCGAGTTCTTGGCGAAGCACCTCGTAAAGAACGTGGCGTCAGCGCTTCGTCAGCAGCTTGGAGTCAAAGCGTTGGCTGGCCTACAGACCGTGCGGGAGCTGTCGCTGCAAGAAGCCGAGCGCAAGAGGGCGATTGTGGATCAGTTGGGCGTAGTGACGCAGCAGCTCGATGAAGTACGATCTCTCCAAGCTCCAGGGACCAGAGAACCAGTCGAAAAGGCAACCAAGGGTGAGAATGCTGACGTAGAGGACGAGTTGCTTACGCTTCCAGGCCAGTTGGCGCACGCTATTGAGGAGTTGCAGGACGGAATTCATCAGATCAACGAAGAGGAGAAAGCACGCATGCAGCAGCGGCAGCAGTGGCTCCAACAACACCACGGGTGCTTTCAGAAAGCTTTTACCGACGCCTTCAAGCATACCGACGAGCAAGTTCTTCGCAAAAGCCCAGGTCGGGACGGCTCCACAGCGTTATTGGTCTGGTTTCTCAGCGACGCGATAGGAGGAAGCGAGGATGAGGAGTCCACGGAGTTGAGTTTCTATACTGCTAACCTGGGCGACTGCCGAGCTGTGCTTTGCCGTGGGGGTTCGGCGCTGCGACTCACAAGCGATCATAAACCTGATCGCGCGGATGAGAGGCAGCGAATTGAAAAAGCTGGTGGCTTCGTGAGCAAGATGAGAGGTATTTCGCGCGTTTACTCGGCCGCAGGAGCAGGTTTGGGTGTACAGCGGGAGAGTTCAACGTACCTAGCGGTCTCACGCGCCTTTGGTGACCGCACGTTAAAGATCCCGACGCCGTTGGTCTCCTGTGAGCCCGAGATCAGCCACTTCCAAGTGGCACGAGACGATTTGTTCCTTGTGGTGGCTTGTGACGGTATCTGGGACGTCCTGAGCGACCAAGAGGCTGTGGACATTGCAATGGAACACATACAAGACCCGAAAGCCGCCGCCGACGCCATTGTGAAGGCCTCGTACATGAAAGGCAGCGCTGATAACCTTACAGCCACGGTGGTGCAGTTCGGCTGGAAGTCGGACGCTCTGGTCCAGAGAGTCGTTGCCTCGTGGAAGAGGAGTTGTGCTGCAGAGTCGAAGAAAGCTCACAATGGGACTGGCGGCGAAGGCAACGACTTGGTCGGGGACAAGGATGAGATCGACATGTTCAACCTCTGAACAACGCCGAGAATGTTGCGTTTGATCATCTAGTTTGCTGCTAGTCATTCATAATACGCAATGAGCTGGTGATGATGGAGAGCCTGAAGGAAAGCAAACACGCACCGGAGAAGCGTGTTAGTTTTGGTCTGGCATCCATACTTGAAGGATCTCCTACTTGATGTCGACAGCTAACCTCAGCAATGGGTTTCATGGCTGTAGAGTCATGCATTCGGAAGCGCACAGGTGCCGCAGTGGCGGTTTGACGCTCCCAGCGTTTGCGGTGACGGGGTTCTCGTGCTAGCTGCTGGTCAATCAAGAGCTCCGCTTCTTCTCCGGGAGTGAAACAATACGTGTTCAACGTGAACTGAGAGATAAGCTGGAAACTTGGAAGACAGCCCAGATCCACTTGCAATATAACATAGCAAACGTACCAACGTGTGGGATGGCGAACGCTCGATTGACCACCAGTACGTGCTGCTGCTGGCTGCTGGATCCGCTCGGATACTGCGCGACGTGCAGAACTTGGTACCTGCCGCCGTCAAGATGGCGGTGCAGGTAGCGCACCGCGAGTTCGAACTGCAAGAACAACATGAATGTCAGTCGATCTGAACCAGCTTTAAGACGTAGACGCAGTGATGTGCGGCAGCATGAGCCGCAAGATGCCTGACGTCTTCTTCCACGCTGACCGCGCGTCGCTGGCGTTCGCCCTCCAGGCGATAGAGGCGGTAGGTGGCCACCAGAAGCGCCACCAAGATCACTGCCATCCATACACATAGAGATACAGTCGTAGCGTGACATCGCTGCGCGAGACTAGTACTGAGTCGAGGATGAGAGCAGCGCACCCGCACCTAGCGCATGCTTCTTGAGCCCGGCCAGCATTTTTGAAGCTTGGCTGTTGCTGTTGTTGTTTTGTGAAGTAGCCCACAAAATACACTGTTAGAGATACTTTTGTTTAGATTATCTCGGCGCCCCATGGTCCTGCTTCTCCAACGGGCTCATGGCCACATCCACGTGCTTGGAGCGCACCGCATAGATGGCTGCCCACGAACAGCACCGACACCTCAGCCGCGTGCACGATTCTAGCTTCTTCGTGATCAGCTCAAGTGCAAACAGCGAGCGCTGCTCGGAGTCTTACGCTGCATATTTGGCGTCATGATGGGAGTTCGAGGAGCACTGTCAGCGAGAGCGACACTACTTGGTGAGCAGACGTGCGATCACGATGCGGACTTGGAGTGCTGCGGCTTCGCCACGGGTGGATCTATACGAGAGCGACTCGGAAGAAAGCTCTGTGAGCGCTACGAATCTCCCCAGACACGCATGTGAGGTTAATGCGTTAGGTGTGGTTGCTGTGCATCACTGCATGCTCACGAACGGCTTGCATATGCGTGTGGGTTTTATTGTACCTTGTGCAAGAGTGCGTTCAGCATTGTCCTAGACCACTTCACGAGCTGCCACGAGATTCCCTCGACTTTAGACCTCAGCGGCCAGTCCTCCAAGTTCCAACCGCACCGTGAAGTGGCGGACTGCTTCTTCGATTCTTCGAACGGCTCGTGGCAGGCCAAGCAGTTTTGCCACCTTTTTCCAAAGCTCGCCAACGGTGCTGCTGGCCACGCTCAAGAATGGCGAGATTGCTCTGGAGTAGGCTCTGTCCAGCTGCGAGCAAATGCGCCTCACGCGTCCGTGCCCTAGTGATCAAGGCCGCCTGGCTCGCCTTGCAGCCGCTCGTGATCCACTTGCGCCGTTCACGTGGGGCTTCGTCGACCGGAAACAACGACAAGGTAAGCGTAGGGAGGTATTGCGATGACTTGCTCTATCCTAGCTCTTCGACTAATATTTCCTGCCCGCTCCAACCTCTGCTCTTCAATCCAGCGCAACGCCATGCGCGCCTCGGCAGCATCGTCTGCCTCTCGAACCTACGAGCGCGAACCACGAACAACAGTCCGAGCGGAGTCGCCGAGAAGGTCTGTAGCCACGACAGAAGTGAGCACTGCGCGACAGCGCTGCAGTATGTAAGTGGAGTTTTTTTCGCGCGTGGATCTTGTTTCTCTGACCTTTCCGTCATCGCATGATCATAGGTCATCATCACTCACGTCTCAAGCACCATCGCTCACACATTTTCTCTTTCTCCCCCTTTGTCCTCGCTCGAAGCGCATGCCTTTTTACACGCGGAGCGCTTCTTGCTGCTGCGCGGCCACTAGCTGCGCCTCCCCCTCCTGTGCTTCTTTCCGGCCTGGCTGGGGTCTTTCCCGCGCAGTTCCCGTGGACGTTTTGCGTGCTCACCGCCACAGTTTAGCGGCAGGCCGACTGCACGACATCGAACTTAGACTTCCGCAGCCTGCTGGCGCACGCAAAGCAGGCGCTCGCGTGCGCAAGGTGCGTGCGTAAGGTGCGTGCCCGAAATGCGACTTGTCAAACGCCCATTTCCCGCCCACTTGAAGATACCTGCAGGTTCTTGATCTGGACCAAGGCGGAGGAACATGATGACTGATGACATGACGACGAGGTCCAGCTAATGGCGACACATGCGTTTCTTTGCCTTTTGTATTTATACGTGGACTTTTCTTTTGCTCAGGAGGTGTCTCGGTTAGAAGATGCCCCTTTGCACATGATGAGTTCTCGCGGGCGCTGGATATGCGGAGGAGGGGGGAACAGAAGAGTTGCCAGGTTCCGAAGCTGGTCAGGGTAGCCACGATCGGTGGCGTGATTCACGTACTTGAACAGCTTTGAGCTAGTCACACGGAGCAGATGCGTCGGGCTTGGGGGGAGATTCGTCGCGATGCTTGGTCGCAGTGCGTCGGGCCCAGAGTTCGTGGAGGACTGTACGTCGGAGAAATTGCCAGAGCGACAGCAATGGCTCGGCGGTCCGGCGCTTTCCACGTGGCAGCAGCCGGCGGGCTCATAGCACACAGAACTTGGTCCCCATGGCAACGACGGCACACGGCGGTGGCGAAGGTGACGTCGCCAACGGCACCGTGTGGCGGTAGTTCCGCACCCTTCAAGCCGCCTCTCTGCCTGGATGGGCTGATTTTTTTGCGGACCTTTGACGCTTCGCGCAAGATTTCTTCTCCGAGTTGGAGATACATTCCTGCATTGTCGATGCCGTGGAATGGTTGGCTTCCACGCCCCCAGCACCGTGCACGCAGGCCGAAGCGCCAGCGCATGGACACCTCATGGTTACCTCAACAGGGCACCTCAGCAGGGCGCGACGCCCGCAATAGATTAGCATTATTCACACAAACGGCCCGCCGCCGCCTCCGACGCCACTATCTGTCTCGAAAGCTTTCCTTCGCCTTCTTATGCCTTCTCGGCGCACTGCGCGCTGTTTTTGACAGGCGTGGGCCCCACGAAGGTGCAGGGCTTGGTCGCGTGTCGGTCCATGAGCATCTGCGCCACGTTAGGACGCTCCGAGGCGTCCGCGTCCGGGTCTGGCTGTGACGTGCGCTGCTGGCGCTGTACCTGCATGGCCCAGTCGGCCGAGTCGAAGCGCTGCAGACGCAGACACCGTAGCTGCTGGCGCGCCGACGCCTCTGTCTGGCCCGGCTCGGGCTCGTGCTCCAGATCTGTGTCGCCCGTGCCGCACCGACCGCACGTGCAGCCGGCGCATGCCGTGCCTGCGTTCTCTCCTTGCTCGTTCATGGCGTAGTCTGCCGAGTCGAAGCGCTGGCGGCTCTCGCGGTGGCGCTGCATCAGCGTGGAGGCGACCGCGTGCGGACAGTCGCCGCCGCACTTGCCCAGCGCCTGCGTGCGCGTGTGCGTGTCCTGCTCGCTGTCGCTCGCCATGCTGAACCTCCGGTGACGACCTGTGTGTGCCTGCGACCGATCCAAAGCGCGAATGGACTGGACTGATGCTGCAGCTTTTGTCTGGCCGCCTTGGCTTGGCGCGAAAGTTGTGCGACCGAGGATGAGATGCGGGAGCCTGCACGTTGAGACGTTGTTAGAAGAAGAGAAGAAGTCCCGTCGGCGGTTGGGGGGGGGAGGTCGAATTTTCGCCTTTGATCTGATCGCGGGCTGCAGAGGAGGACTCGGCGCTGCGCAGGAGGCGACGCAATGCGCGCTACTTGGCGGTGTGGGCGAGTGCTGCCTCCTCTTCCGCCGCCGGCGCCTGCTGGGGCTGCATGGCGCATTGAGCACCTTCCCGGACGCCGCATACTGCCACATCTCATCCGTCTTATCACTGAGGATTTCCTGTGACGTGAGACCACTTGCCCTGAGTATGTATCGGGATGGCGTGATTTCTGGGTCGCCGTGAGGCTGAAACGTCCATTGGGAAGCGAAATTTCCATTGGCCGTTTTGGCGGCGGACATGCTGAGGGGGCGAGCAGGGATTGGAGGAAATGCTCCGCGCAGCCACCGGATTGGCTGGAGGGCTGGGTCGCTTTGGCGGGTCGCGCGCTGAACTCACCCAGTCGAACGATAAAGCGCGGAGACTCGGACTTTGACAAGCGTCGGTGATAGCGCGCACGTGGAGCCGAGCTCCGCTCCTCGAGACTTGCCAAGGCTGCGGCTTCAACGCCACACACAAGAGGCCACAGTCCGAGAAGTGCACGTGTCTGCCAAATGCGAGACGAGGCCGTCCACATACTGGCACCAACTGCAGTGGCGAGACGCCGGGAGGTATAGAATCAGTAAATCAGCAGATGGACAGCCCTCCCACTTTGGCAGAACAGCCAGCGCTCAACTTGGTGTTGGAAATGCCAGTGCATTGGTCACAAGCTTGCACCTTGTCGTTCGCTTGCAGACGCCAGCCAACTCAGAGCTTGTCCACGTACGAGCCGTCCTCCGTGGTCACCTTGACTTGGTTGCCAATCTCGATGAAAAGCGGCACCTTGACCACGGCGCCGTTCTCCAGCGTCGCGTCCTTGACACTCAGAGCCGTGTCGGCTACACCCTTGGGCGTCGTATTCTTCGAGAATGCACAACAAAGAGGGATCCACGCGACGCGCTCAGTCACAAAGCTAGCTGGCCGAGCATGGCACACGAACAGATGGAAAGGCCACTTACGGTCACGGCGAGCGTCACGTACTCGGGCATGTTGGCCCACAGCACTTCGCCTTCGATGATCTGCAGCGAAAGCGTCATGCCCTCCACGAGGAACTCGAACTGACGGTCCGAGAACATCTCACGTGGGATCTCCAGCTGGTTTCAAGACATCCACAGCAAGACATTGCAGCACGGCACGGCACAGACGTGAGTATCCAGACAGAACAACATGGATATCACAGCACTACCGCCTACCTGCTCGAAGGACGTGTTGTGCATGAGCACGAGGTTGCTGCCCTCTTGGTAAAGGTACTGGAAGAACTGGTCCGGGCCCAGTGGCGCCTTGGCCACGCTTTCGGCGGCACGAAAGCGGCGACTGATCTTGTTGCCAGTCTTGATCTCCTTCAGGTCCGCCTGCACGTAGGCACCACCCTTGCCGGGCTTCACGTGCTGGTTCTTGGACACGCGGTAGATCTTACCGTCGATCTCCAGCGCCATACCCGTCCGGATCTGGTTGCCTGTGTCGGATTCCCGAGCATACGTGCACGCAGCACAGTTACACGCAGGGTCAGTGCTCGGCTGCTAGAACGCCCCATTGGCCGCGAGAAGCGCACACATGCCGCGCAGAGCAGATGAGCCCCGCACCATTGATGGTGACGAAGCGCGCGCCGTAGCCGCGCATGGAGGGCGCGTGGCCCGCGCCCGCGCGCGCGATCTGCGTGATTGCCCGGCGCAACATGGAGCTCTTCCTTTGCGACGCGTCCCCCCGTCACTTGGTATGTGTGGGCGGAAGGGCTCCAGGGGTATTGGCGCACTCCATTGGGTAAAATGAACTTCAAGGTGCGGTACGATTGGCTGAAACAATCAGAAAATCGTGCTATACTGAACTCAAGTGACCTGTGCCCCCCCACCTCGACTCTTCCTGGTCCTGAGAGGAAGCGGAGGGGAAGATGATGTTCTTGCTGCGCAGTCTGGCGGGCGCCCCCGACGCTCAGGAGGAGATCAAGCGCGTCATTGAGGCGGCTGTCGCGGCCGACAATGACGCGCGATACGAGGCGGCGGTGGAGCTCTACGCCGCCGGCATCGAGAAGATGCTGGCGCAGTTGCCCAGTGCGTTGACGTCTCCGCCTCCTCGGGCTGCTGCGCGCTTCAGACGCCGTTGATGACGCGCATGGACATCACTATTAACAAAGCGTTGGCCGTTGTGCTCTGTGGCTTCGTTTGTGTGTGCATTGCGGGTGTAGCGCTGTCAGGTGAGGCGGCGCAGACGCAGATGCGAGGGAAGATCAACGAGTACATGCTGCGAGCGGAGCTGCTCAAAGACTGGCTGGCAGCGCAGCGAGCTGGAAAGGAGTCTGCCCAGACAGTAAGATTGCATCTGCACCGATGTAAACATGAACGAAGTGGCTGCTGACTGTTGTTGCCGGTAGACGTCTGTGGCGAGCCGTGGAAGCGGCTCCAAGGTGCGAAAAGAACTTCATGGACTTGCAAACACGATCAAACGGGCAGGTCTCAAGCGACCATGAGCTTGCCGAGTGCTTATAACCCGTCGCGGCGCCTCTTTACAGCAACAGGTACACTCTGGCGCCTCCAGGACCCAACGGAAGAGCGGAGGCCTCAAGTTCTCCAAGCAGCACACGCAGCACGCGAACACGATCCTGGACGAGGTGCTGGACCAGTCTCCAGGTGTCCACTGGTCGGACATTGCTGGGCTGGAGCTAGCTAAGCAAATCCTGCAGGTTTGGTGCACACACTCCCCTCCGGTGGTTCCACTATCTCCAAGTTCTGACGATGGCTCGACCACGCTGCGATTGTAGGAAGCGGTGATCCTCCCCACCTTGCGTCCGGATTTGTTCACCGGATTGCGCTCACCTCCCCGTGGCGTGCTTCTCTTTGGTCCACCCGGCACAGGTAGACGGTGATTCAGGAATCACTGAACAATGGCGTGCAAGTTTACGCATTGACCGATTTACACTGTCCTGTGGTGCAAATGCCGTCATGTGTTCGCTCTGCAGGGAAAACCCTGCTGGCAAAAGCTGTCGCCACGGAGGCGAAAGCTACGTTCTTCAAGTGCGTCCGCCTTCCCTTCTCAATTGGCCTCTACTGTTGTGTGGTTCATATCAAGTTGATAGTGAGCTATGTGCATGTACGTATACGAGCTTGCAGTATCTCCGCCTCTTCACTGACGTCCAAATGGGTGGGCGAGGGCGAGAAGCTGGTGCGAGCGCTCTTTGAAATGGCGCGGGAGCTTCAGCCGTCGGTCGTGTTCATGGACGAGATCGACGCGCTGTTATCCACGAGGTCGGCATCCGAGAACGACGCCAGTCGCCGCATCAAGAACCAGGTACCGACTCGAGAGCGAAGCGTCTCCACTCTTGAGTTCGTTGCCAAACTCACAGGTGGAGTGAACTGTGCGTTGTTGGTAGTTATTTACCGAGCTTGACGGTGCGGCGTCGTCTCAGGAGGATCGGATCCTCGTCATGGGCGCCACGAACCTCCCGCAAGAACTGGACGAAGCGATTGTTCGTCGACTCGAAAAGCGCATTTACGGTTCGTGGCATGCACTGCTCAAGGTGGTAATTGAAGGACACGCACAGCATGAGAGAGCTCACATAAGATGCTGTGTTGTACATCTGCTTGCTGCTGTTTGACTGCAGTGCCGCTCCCGAATGCTACTTCTCGAGAAGGACTCATTCGCCATTTGCTCGGGGACCAGAAGTTCTCAATTTCAGCTCGAGAAATGAAGCAGATCGTGAAAGCTACGGAAGGATACTCGGGCAGCGACCTCAAGGCTGTGTGCAAAGACGCAGCACTGGGTCCGATCCGAGAACTCGGTGCGAAGCTCGCCGACGTGAAGGCTGAAGAGGTCCGAGGCATCAATGCGCGCGACTTCCAAGTGGCGTTGACCCGTGTGCGTCCCAGTGTCTCGCCGTCAACAATAGAGTCGCTGGTCGCCTGGAACGACCAGTATGGGGTCTCAGCGATGTGAACCCAGTGCACGAGAAAGCAAGCTGCATCCGTCTCGTGACTGTATTCCGAGAGCAAGTTAGACCTTCTACCTGCTTCTAAGCCTTGCGCTCGTAGATCATCATGTACGATTCGGACACGCCGATGAGCTGCGGCATGGTCTCTTGGACATGCAAGTCCTGGATCTCGTACCACTGCTCCGTCGCCTGTAGAAGCAAATCGCAGCAAGACACAAACATACGCAAGGTTGTCAGCCAACTCAGTGCTGGCATGCTTGGGTGCGTGCAATGGAGCACGTGTGAGTTCACGTACTCTATTCTGGACGTGAACACGGTAACTGCCTTCAGTAAGCGGGTTCGTCTTGAGCGCAGCCTCCCTGCCAGTCGTCACGGGGCTGTCGTGGCACACGTTGGCGATCAAGTTGTACTTGGTCGACGGTAGCGTCACGCGCAGAGCTTTCTCGACCAGGTCGGCCTTCTCCACACAGTCCTGAGCAGCAATAAGGGACAGACACACCAAGCCAGTTAGATTTCAGAACGGACGTGCATCGTGTTCACGGGGAGCTTCGCTCTCCCAAGTCGAACACGTACGGTGGAAGATTGGTTATGCTTGCGCAGAAGACCTCGCAACTCCGAGATGGACCTACAAGTCAAACCGTACGTATCAACCTGCGTAAGCCAGAAGTCACATCAACCCGCAGCACAAGCAAGCATTGTCGACTCGCATACTTGTTTCGAAGCTCCTCCTCTGATGGGAGGGATTGGTCCAGCTTCAAGTAATCACGCAGCTCCAGGTTCTTCACTGGGAAGTTCACGATCGTCGGGTTTTTCTCCACGAAGAAATTGTTGCGCGTGAACCGCTTCACATGGAAGATCAAGTACGCCGGCAGCGAGTCGATGCGATACGTCTTTGTCAGTCGGTGAGAGCCTTGGAGCACGTGCTGCAGGGCATCGCACACAGAGGAGCACGGATACAAACAGTACGTAAGCTTTCTGCCACGTTGCACACAAGCTGCTTCTTATGGGATTCGATCAGGAAAAGAGCCCAAAGTTTCGCTCGTACCGTCACGTGCGAGCCATCGTACTTCTCCAGCACCGTGAAAAGCGGGATCTACCAAAACGTCATCGTAAGCACTTCGCAGAAACCTCTAGGAAGGCCACACAGATCTGTCCGCTTCACCTGAGGGATGATGTTTCCACCCTGCGAGTCCTTGAACAAAGGCGTCGATGGTAAATCCAAGGACAACATGCTACAGAAGACGTCAGACGGCATGTCAGTCTGGTTCTACCTTCCTGGAAACCCAACACGTCAGCACGCGGTCTACAAGACAAAGCACGCTTACAGAAAGGGCGAGACCGCCGTCTTGACCGCCGCCGAGCTTTCGACTGGGTCTGCTGCGGCTGCTTTGGTCTCATCGGTCGTCGTCACCTCCACGAAGCCTTGGAAGCACTTGTGGATAATGCTGCTCCCCGGCTTGGACGACCCTCCTAGCCCCTGCAGCACGTCACGCAACCCACTTATCAGACCACTTTTCATCCCCAGACAAACAAAGACTCTACGTCTTTCCCATCCGATGCAGGAGGACTTCGTACCCGATGCAGCTCGTTGAGTAGCCAGGAGAGCAGCTCCACGCTCTCGTTCTGCTTGCCCACGTGGAAGCGCTTCTTGCTGCTCACCGAAATCTCCTGCACGAGTTCATGCGGACTGATCTGTGGCGTTCACAAGACAGGCGGGCAGGTCAGTGCCAAAAGAGAACCTCATACAAGAACGGCGAGAAAGCAAGGCGATTCGAGCACCATACCGTGTTCTTGAAGTTGTGCGGACTCCACATTTTGCGCAGCAGCTCTCCGAAGCGCAGCACCAACCGCGACTTGGTCTTCCCAATCTGGTTGGCCAAGAAGAAGTCGCGAAGCGGTGGCACATGTGCCAGCGCCTGCACCACCACGTTGATGTAGTCCGTGTGCTTGAGGTTGTTCAGTCCGATGAAGCCTTTAGCACGATCGACGCGACCCGGACACCG
The DNA here is from genome assembly GCA_023338225.1 of Halophytophthora batemanensis. Classification (NCBI taxonomy): domain Eukaryota; phylum Oomycota; class Peronosporomycetes; order Peronosporales; family Peronosporaceae; genus Halophytophthora; species Halophytophthora batemanensis. The sequence goes on from JAADYK010000035.1 coordinate 23,878, forward strand.
AGTAAAGGCAGTAGCGTTAGTTGGAGCGCATGATGCACCCACAGGATTATCCAGGCAGACGTACCGGGCAGATAAGACACGCCAAAGGCGTCTTGCGCCAAAATGCGGTTCTCGTCCAGTTTGGCGATCTGCGCCGCCTCGAACGACGGACGCAGCGCGTCTTGGATCGGCTTGAGTGTGTTGTCCACCACCTCATAGTTGTCTGTAGTCCATAGAAGAGCAGCAAAAGACAGGTTAGAGGTCTCCGCCCTGCGTTCCACTGCCAGCGCAAACCACAGAGACGCACACACGCACCGGGGAGACAGTAGATCTTGTCGTTCTGCAGGTTGATGAAGACGTGGTGGCTGCTCTGTACCGAGTGCGTGAAGGCGTGCGTGGACTTGCCGCGGCCCTTGAAGTACTTGCCGCACACGAGGCACGCGTACACGTTCTGGTCCGAGAGGCTGATGGAGCACACCTTCTCAAAGTCAAAGTCCAGCAGTTGGTGGTTGATCGTGTCCAGGTACGGGCACTTGCGTCGCTTGGCGTTGTTCCCGCCGGCAGTGCCGCCCACACTGGCACCAGCGTTGCCTTCCCTATCGGCAGCAACGTTGCCAGTGCCGGGCTGCGCGCTGGTGTCGTCCAGCACGTCCGCCTTCCGCTTCATGGCCACTTGGGTGTTGCTACGCTGCGCTTGGCTCACCTTGGCGTGGTGGTGGGAGGAAGGCCGGGGTGCTAGATTCGGGCAAGACCGAATTCAAGCGCTCCCAATCGCCGAGATGGGCGCAGAAACATGCTGGGGTCGAATTTGGAGCGTCGAAAGTAAGGAGTGGAAGCGCGACCCCAGAATACCGGCTGACCAATCACGGCACAGCAGAGTATGACGCGCGCCACGCGCCGAGGCCGCCAGTACTCGCGGACTCGGCATGTCATTCCTCCCGATGCCGGAAAAGCTGGCTCCAAGTGACGAAGGCGCGGAGGAGGCAGCGGCGGTGAGAGCTGCCTCTAGCTTCCCGCTGTTCCGCCGCCGCCTCTGCCTGCGCGAAGACGCCCTCCATGCGCGCATGCGCCTCATTCCGTCGAAAGCGCGCGCGTTATCGCCCAGGTGGCTCGCGGCGCGCGCTGCTCCCCTGGCTTCTTCAATTGCCTGCCTGACGGTCTGCATCCATCATGCCGCGCCACCTATCTGCCCGTTTGTATGACGCAAAGTATGGGACACTGCACGGTTCGGATGATTTGATAGCGTCGGCGGGCGGGGCGACATCTCGCCTCCACTCGCACTTTAGCGGGTGGGCGCGCTTTTGCGGCGCTGCTTGGACGGACGGAGGGGCAGCCAGTCAGCGGCAGTCCCGAAAACCCCAAGCAGAAAAGAGATCGTGCGGTGGCTGCTTGCTTGCTCCCCCGTCGACCTCACTCACTCCTGAAGAAGCCTCACCTCACTCTCGCCAGCCATGATGATGCTCCGCCGCTCCACCGCCGCGCTCGCGCGCGCGGCCCCCGCCAGCCGTGGCTTCGCCGCCAAGGCCGCCTCGGACGAGGTCACCTTTGAGCTGCCCACGCCCTTCGAGCTCCACCGTACGTCTCGCGACGGCCTCGTGTCTCTGCGTCCCTGGTTGTTCTCCCCCCTCTTCGCATGGACGGAGAAGCCTGGAGAGCTGTAGTGTGCTGACGGTGTGATGTGTTGGCGCTGTAGGTCTGGAGGAGGGCCCCGCGCAGACGGCCGTGTCCAGCCGCGAGGAGCTGCTGGAGTACTACGAGCTGATGTACAAGATGCGCCGCATGGAGATCACGTGCGACAACGAGTACAAGGCGCGTACGATCCGTGGTTTCTGCCACCTGTACGACGGCCAGGAGGCCGTGGCCACGGGCATGGAGGCCGCCCTGGACCGCAAGGACTCGTGGATCACGTCGTACCGCAACCACTGCATCATGCTGGCGCGTGGCGGCACCGTCAAGTCGATTCTGGGCGAGCTCTTCGGCACGGCCGCGGGCGCCGTGAGCGGCAAGGGTGGCTCCATGCACTTCTACAACAAGAAGGAGAACTTCTACGGTGGCCAGGGCATTGTGGGCGCGCAGGTGCCTGTGGGCACGGGTCTGGGCTTTGCCGCCAAGTACAACCACAACGGCGAGGGCAACATGCCTGTGTCCTTCACGGTTTTCGGTGACGGTGCCTCGAACCAGGGCCAGATCTACGAGTCCATGAACATGGCCGCGCTCTGGAAGCTGCCGGTGATCTTCTGCATTGAGAACAACCACTACGGCATGGGCACGTCCACGAAGCGCTCGACGTTCAATGACGAGTACCACACCATGGGCAACAAGATCCCGGGCATCAAGTGCGACGGCAACGACGTGCTGGCTGTGCGCGAGTGCGGCAAGTTCCTTAAGGAGTACTGCGGCTCGGGCAAGGGCCCCATCTTCGTTGAGATGAACACGTACCGTTACCACGGCCACTCCATGTCGGACCCGGGTGTGACGTACCGCAACCGTGACGAGATCTCGCAGATGCGTGCGACTCGCGACCCCATTGAGATGACCAAGAAGCGCATGCTCGAGAACGACCTGGCCACGCCGGAGGAGATCAAGGAGCTGGAGAAGAAGGTGCGCGCCGAGGTGAGCAAGGCCACCAAGGAGGCCAAGGCTTCGGGCCGCCCGGACGACGAGGTGGCTTTCCGTGACGTGTACGCCGACGAGAACGACAACAACGCGTTCCCGCCGTTCATCCGCTTCCCGGACTACGCCAAGAGCATGGTCAACGGCAAGCACCCGCAGTAAGTAGCGCGCGACGGACAGAGAAACGTAAAGCGACGGCGGAGGACGTGAAGCACGGGTTTGTCTGGCCACGACGACGGCCGAGAAGCCCCCACGAAGCGGTTGAAGCTGCACCCCGTCGCGTTGCTCTCTCGGTTCTCCAGGTCGCCAGGTCTTCGCTCTAGGATCCTAGGTAGTAGAAGACTGCGACTTGACTCGTACGCGCTCCCCTTTGGTTCTGGCGGCCCACGCTGCTAGGCTAGAGGGGACTTTGGGCCTCGCATTACTCGTGCGATTTCTCGAAACCAGCATGAATAGATTCGCGACGCAGTTGCCACTATCGTCTTGGCTGCTTCATGTCTCGGTTTGCTCCCTTGCAGGCCACTTCAATGGCGCTGAGGACGCCGACGTCACCTTCACCCGCGTCTATTGCACAGCACAAGACGCAGGCATTGCACACGGAGAGCAGCAAATCGCCAGGAAAGAGGCCCATGAAACGCGGCGCATGGCTTTCGGGCTGCTTGGTGTCGGCATGGACGCAGAAACACGAACCGGTGCTGGTGATACAGGCGTATGATGGGCAGTGCATGCGCTCTCGTGCGCCGGACTGCAGTGCATTGGCTTTGACAGATCGAGATGGAAATCCAAAGACGTAGACGAAGACATTCAATTCCCATGTTGAAGTGATCGCTGCCTCGGGCAGCCTAATAAAAAAGACGGCAATGTATCCGCGCGCTCCGCTTCTGCCTGCGCTCGCGCCTACCGCGGCAGGTAGACTACGCCGCGCTGCTTCTCCGCGTACATGTGCTCTTCCATATACGACGCACTCACTAGCTCACTAACGTTGTGGCGGCCGGGCTCGGACTGTCCACAGCCGCGCATATATATCCCCACCCGCTTGCTGTGCCGCTGTCTAGCGACCCACGGACTCTTGGTTCGAGTACAGCACGGCGCCGGGGCTCGAGGCCACCTCGAAGTTGCTGCCGGTGCGACGGTGACGACGACGCACCGGACTCTTGTTGTTGCCAGTGCTGCCAGTGTTGTTGTTGTCGCGCAACATGGGCGCCATGAACTGGTGTTCACGCTGCAATGCCACGACGCGGTGGTGCGACAGCATGCGAGCGTGCTGTGCCAGGTTATTGACGCACTCGGCCGCCACGATGATGTTCTGGGCGCGCTGCATGGCCACCGTGAACTGACGCGCTTCCTCATCGCCGGTGTCCTGGTTGCTGCTCTCGTGCTCGAACTGTTTGCGTGAGCGACCGCTTTGGATCATCGGCCGCGTGGCGTTCAGCGGCGACAAGAGCTGATCCTCGGTTGGCAGACGTGAGAAGGAGTTTGTGGCGGCGTATTCGTCGTCGGACGTGTCGTCTCCGTCTTCCGGCTGCTGCTCCACATTGCCCATTCGCATCTGATGCTGGCGGAAGGCCTCGATGGAGATGGCCAGGTCGGCCGGACTTCCACGGCGCTTGGCTCCAAAGAGTGCCTCCTTGCGCATGATGAGTCCATCGCTGAAGGAGCGGCCAGGGAAGCTGCCCTTCGGGACGCCCACGGAGGCCCCCGGAGCTCCAGACGCGCGACTCTCGCCTCCACCGGACGAGAACGTCTTGTATTCGATCAGGCGGCTGCGTACAGGGTCCAGTACATCGTCGTATGACCGCCGCTTCTGCGTCGGGGGGCTTACGTCTCCGGTCACATTTGAGAAGCTCTGCGTGCGTCCCAGGGTGCTTGAGACTTCGTGTGCGTCCGACGTGCTGGCGGTGGAGCTCTCAGCGAAGGAGTCGTGCGAACTGGAGCCCGTGCAGCTCCAGGCGGGCGTCAGAGGTGGCTCAACGGAGCTAATACTGGCGGTGATGGCATTGCGGGAAGAACGGCGGGCTTCGAGCACGCAGGCGGTACAGACACGGAGCTGACGCTGGCCGACTTCAGGCACTTGGGCGCTTCGCACAGAGCTGCACTTCGCGCAGAAGACGCCGCCGCACTTAAGGCAGTTGTAGCTGCGGCGCAGCACACCGAACTTGGCCGAACAGAGACGACAGTGGTCGTGCTCGCTCATGGGGATGACCTGCTGCGGCAGGACGATCGCCTCCCGAGTGACGCGGAAGTTCTCCGTGTACTTGAGGATGCCGCTGATGCACTTCTCCACGTGCGACTGGATGGCCGAGTTGGCGGCCCAGGCGGGCAGGTCCCCGTTCTTGTCGAAGTTGCACGTGTACGTCATCCGCAGCTCGTCCGGTTTAGACGTCGAGTTGTACATGAAGCCCATGAGCGGCACATGGTCGCGGGTGTACTTGGGTGACTCGGCAAAGCGCGTGCGGTCCATTGGCGTAGCCACGGACTCCATGATACGGAAGGCCACCTTCTGACCCTGTGCGTCCTCGATCATGTCCACGTACTCGAGCATGAGCATGTCGCGGTCTTTGTTGAACGGGCCCGAGCTCTTGAAGGCCGCCCACTTGAGCGCCACGTAGCGGTGCGGGTTGGACTCCGAGGGCTCCACGATGCTCTGCACCACGGCACCATCCAGGAAGTCGGACGACAGCATGGCCATCATCTCCTTGAAGGCGGGTGTCGTGCGCGTAATGAGCGACGCCGCTACGTCCTCGATGGTGCAAGCGAACTTGCAGGCTGCGTGCACGTTGCACGGCACGTTGGTGCCCCCCACAGCGCTCACGTCCGGTCGGAAGAGCGAGATGCCGTGCTTCTCGTGCACTAGCTTCCACGGGATGCCGCAGGTCAGCAGGTCCGTGGCCTCCAGCAAACGTTCGGTCATGCGCTTGGCCTCGGTCGCGAGGCGCTGGCACTCTTTGCCGCTCATGTCCAGGGCACCCTCAGCCTCGAGCCCGTCCTCGACTTCATCTCTGCTGGTGCCGTTCAGGGTGGAAATGGACGCGGCGACGGATCGAGGCGTGGAGACCAATGCCGCTGGCGGGGACTTGACCCAGTGCTCAGGAACGTCGACCCCTAGGTGCTGGTTGCCCGCCATGCTTGCTCGAACGCAGTGCAGCGGCTTCCAGACTCGGGGGTTCTCGGCAGATTCGGGAGTGACAAGGCAGTTGGCACTCGAGAGGGCGTTGGCGCTTCGCTTTTTCAGCTCGCTTTTCCCGGATTCTGCTCTCGCTCAGGTGTGCGCGTGTGTGTGCAGCGACTCCAGTCCGAAACTGAGCGCTGCTGGAGGAGGGCGACACCGCTAAAAAAGACGCGGCGTTGCTGTAACAGCCCAGCGCCAGTTCATTTTCGCTTCCTTCTATCCTTCGTCGAGCGGCGCTGACGTACCCCTCCCTAGAAATCGAGCGAACGTCTTGGCTGGCGCCAAACCCGGCGCTTCGCTTCAATGGCAACAGCAACGCCGGGAGCAAGACGCCCAGTTGGGGAAGCGTCCGTCCGATGCACGAGTGCGAGCTGGCGGTGTCTTCGGGCAATGCACGTCGAGCGGCCTGTCTCGCGCGCTTGCCACCGCCAGCTCCGTGGACTCGGCCTCCTCACTTCTCAAATGGAGAAGCAGCCGCGGGTTAACCACCCGTGCTCTGGAATGGATCTTCCGAGCTTCCGAGCAGCGCGGGCTTCAGACTCGACGCCTCGCTCTTCCGACGCCGCTTTAAAGAGTATCCAAATGCCGAGATAGCTCTGGGATCGCTAGAAGCGGCATACCTTGGGTTTGGTGGACGAGAGAGAAAAAAGAGAACAACTGACAACCTTGGAATATGCGTTGCAAAGTGCTCTGGGCCCAGTTCAAATGCTACTAGTGCTCAACAGCACCATGCAGCGGAGACAGCCCTGTCGGGCGCCAGGTGATTTAGGTCGAGTCACGGGGCTGGGCACTAAGGATGAGAGGAGATGCTCGTGGCCCTGGTCTGGACGGCGGTCAGCGCCGCGACCACAGAGGAGCGAGCACCAGCGGCCTGGTAAACAGGCGCGCAGCCAGCTCGGAGGCTCCGAACCCAACGGTGTATGCGAAGAGGTGACTTGACCTTCTTATCGCGCTCGGTCCCATGGCCGTGCTGCATGCTGCATGCGCGTTGGGCAGCGAGACCAGGATGGCCAGCCCGCTCCGCGGCGCGGCGCTGAAGCCTCGGGGCCCGCTCGTTGGCCGTCAACTTCAACGTGGCAAGCCAAACCGTCAGGATAACGGGCGGCGGGAGTCAAGAAACGGCTGCTCGACCCCACTCGAACTTCGCGCGGAATTCGAGGTGGTCAGTTGGGCAGTGCACTTGATCCCGGTCTCGCTGGCCTCTTCTTCTACGAAATGGGGCACCTCAGGGTTCACCACTGTGCTCTGCGTTAATAGGAGCGCGTGGGGTCAGAGAAGGCAGGCTTCTATGCGGCCATCCAGTCGCCCCCACGCGGTGTCAGGCGGGCAAGTGATAGGCTTGCGAGTTGTGACGATCGCCGTCAGTCAAGACTCGTAACCTGAACGGTGTGAGGGTTCGACGGAGCCTACCTCGGCCACCGTGTTCCACCTCAATTGATTAGGAGCGTGGCGTGCTGGGCCTCATAATCGTCTGAGCACCACGCCATCTTCATTGAATCTAAGTATGGTATACGAACAGGAGTCCAGAAACACTGGAGCATTCTTTGGCGGTGCTGACGAGTACGCCAGGTGTGGCAACGCCTGCGGCCAATCTGGCCCCAGCCCGGACGAAAACGCTTGGCCTGGACCGAGTTCCTCGTGGGCTCGGAGGAGATTGTCCACGAGCAGTGGGCCGACGACTTGGAGTTAGCCCTCGCGATCGGGCTCTGCCTTCGAGAGATTGCCCTGGTGGAGATCAGGAAGACCTACAACACAGCCGTCTTCGGAGGCCGTTCTCCGTCCACAGGAACCGCACTGGCACCAACCATCGCTCGGTACTTCGCGACGCGCCTACCCTCCCTTCGCCAACGTCGGCCAGAGCTGCAGATCGACGAAACAGCAGTCGAACGGATCACTACGACGCTGACGACGCAGTCGAAGGGGCCGCTCAGTCATCCCAAGCTTGACCAACCGCGCACGTCACACATCCGACGAGGCCCCTACCGGATCACTACTTCTGGATTCGGTGACTTCCGACTTGGCACATCATTATAGTCGGCCGACTAGCGCACAAGAGAGACAAAGGTCCCAGCCGATTTTGGCCTTGCGTGCTCTGCTCGCTCTAGGAAGATCAAGGACAAGTTGTGGTTCCAGTGGGAAGAGCACTGCATGATAAACACGTACTCGCGCTGTAGGAGAACCGATCGCAGCATCACCGGCAAGAAGGTCTTTTCGTGCTCGCACTGTGAGATGTGAGCACCGCACGCAACATCTACTTAAAGTTTAAACAACTACTCACTCGGGCTCCTGGAGTCCCGGTGCTCGGATATGTCTGCTCCACGGTTGTTAGTTGTGCGTGTGAGCTTGATCACGCTGTGTAGTTGGCGCGGGTTTCGTTTCTGTAGATGGCTTGGTGACCCTAGCCGTGGTGATATTAGGCGCTCTTGCGCGCGCAACAACCGCTCCAGCTTTTCGGCAATCGCGGCCGCTTCGCTCGCGCTGGCGTCTGCTGGAATCAGAAGTGCCTTTCTCTTTGTCCAGTGTGAGACGCAATGACCTTGCACACGTGCACGTTTGGTGCATCTAGGTTCGGCACAGCGCCGTCCACCACCATGAATACGGCAGAATCCATTCAACACGACAGCCTCGATACAGCCAGGGAGCTGGCAGCGAGAACCACCACCATGCCGAATGCAGACTCTACCTCTTTTCTCTCTCTCTTCCCAGTCTTGGTTGAGACCCACTTCGGAGCCCAGAACACGCAGCATGTTTCCGATGTGCTTGCCCATTTTCATGAACGTCGTGCCAGGCAACACGCAGACAGGTGTGATGGTCTGAGCTTTCACCTCCGCCGCTTGATACTCGTTGCGCATGCACATTACAGCAAACTCGTCCAACAAAGGACAGAAGAAGCGGCTCCAGCACAGGTGCTGTGCGTCCTGAAACTCGAACGCGAGGCGAAGCTCAGGAAGGAAGGCGTTCGGCTCGAAATCGCTCTCCAGCACGCCGCGCGTAGAGTTGAAGAACTTCTCGAAGAACATGAACACCAGAAACACCATCATGGTCTCGTCGTCCGAGCAGGGCCTCCGGCAGGCCTTGCATGGACTGGTGTCAGTCGCAACGCCCCCCATCTTGTCGGCGAAGTGGTATCCAAGCGGGCACAGGAAGTGGACCTTGTCGCCGAGCTTGAGCCAGTCCGTGCTGGTCGCTGGGAACCACGCTTGACTTCGTGTCGTTCACCAGTATTGCGCAGATTAGGAACCTCTTGAGGCCGAGAGAGGTGGTAGTCGCTCCATCCGAGTAGGTGGTGATCCCAGCGGATCCATAGACTTTGATGGGGCAGCTCAGTACACCAAAGCGTCAGGTGCCTGGAGTCACTGTAAGAAGACCACGGAGCGAAAGCGGCCAGCTGCTATTGAAGGAAGCGTCTTCGCTGCCGTGTTGCCTCGCCTCACATGCTCCACCGCCCACTTGCGCTGCAGGGGGTGGCAGCTCTATCAAACAAGAAACGGCAGCAGCTTCTACAGCATCTACCTCCCGTTGGGCGCCCGACTCCTCCCCAAGTGCGTCGATGAACTTGAAGGCTGGGGAGGAACCCGAGCACTCTCAGCGCTGCGAATTGGGCTTGTCCGATGGTGAGCCGCCGCCCATGCCGTAGTTGCAGATTTGACACTCCTGCGTCTTCCAATGGTACGAGCCGTTCACGACGTCAAAACCCACGGCAAACTCGGCGCAGTAGCGACTGTACAGTGCTTCCCACTCGCCGAGCGTCACGATCTCGTACTGTCTGGACGGGCTCGTGTTCAATCTGCCAGTGCAACAAGTCAGTTAGTTTCGTGCGGTAAAAGACGTCTGAATGCATGAGGGAGAAACGCTCCACCAAAGCAGCAAACTCACCCTTGCGTAGCCTTGAGCGATTGCTCGAGGGAAAACCCCAGGAGGAACATGGAGATGTAAGCTGGCACGATGGTTCGGCGATGCGAGAGACATACGAGCTCAGCGTTGAGCACGGGGCCGGGGAAGTCGTCGCCTTGGCTTTTCACGAACTTGCGCCACTTGATGAGCCACTTCTTGGGCACCAAGAAGTATGTGGCGTATCTGCTGCGGCCGTTGATTGAAAGGTGTGGCGCCAACTGCTGCTGCTGCTGCTGCATCCGGCTGCCGTCCATAGGCGAGAAGAGCCCCTTCGGGTAGCCGGACTTGCGCTGCAATAGCTCCAGTAGATCTTCCGAGCCGGCGATCTCGCCATCAAACCGTGCACGCTTCTTCTCTTCAGCCTCCAGTTCGCGAGCCTCCTGCTCCTGTACGCAAGTGGCGCAGTCGCAGCATGATCGGAGTGGGAAGCCGCGGAGCTCGGGCGCATACACATTTAGTTCGCGGAAGGTCTCGCTGCTGAGAATCGCACGTCGGGCGCGACTCACGCATTGTGACACAGGCAGAAGCGCGTCGTGCGCGCACACAATCATGGCGCCAGCTTCCTGCAGCTCTCCAGACCCGCCGGCCGTCGCTTCGAGTCGTAGACGCTCCACAGACGCCAGCAGCGCGTTGACGTCCGAAGTTTTCCCTTTACGGCGCTGCGTCTTGCGCGTCTTGCTGCTGCTGCGCTCGAGCTGTTCGCGCTGGTGGCGCTTCTTCTTGGTCATGCGGAACTGCAGTAGGTACTGCTCGAAGGTCTGGCAGCGCTTCTTCCAGGCGCCGAGCCAGGCGCGGCTGACCACCACACTGCTTGGTGCGCAAGAGGCCGCATCCTCGAAGGAGCGCACAGCCGAGTGCGCCAGCGTCTCCTTCATGCGCAGCATCTCCACGCCGCGCAGCACGCCCAGCGACCGTGGCCACAGCGAGTCGTCGGCGCGCAGGAAACCCGCGACGTCGCCGAAGCGCCGCGTCACCACGCGCTCCAGGGCTAGCTGCACGTGTGGCGTCGAGGGCGCCAAAGCGCGGCAGCTGAGCGAAAGCTGCAGCACGTCGCGCGCCGCGAGCAGCGCGAACAGGTGCGCCAGCACGCCGTCGGGCAGGTGCTCCATGCTCGCCTCCATCTTGGCCTTCCGCGTCTCGGAGCGCGAAAATGTGGCGATCGCAAAATCGCAAATCGCAAAATCGCAAAATCGCAAATCGCAAGGGACTAAAAGGCGGGACCCTTTTCCCCTTACAAAAGCCAAGGTAGTGTGACAGCTTGAAAGCCTTGGCAACGAGCATGGCCGATGGAGGTGCAGATGAAGCTCAGCGTGCCAAGGACTTCGACCGCCTGTACGTGGGCCGCACGTGGCTGTGGACTAGCAGTCTCCCGTGGTCTTGGCTCATCGGGCCGTTGCGTCTCTCGCAGGTACCAGCGGCTGGTCGTGCGCGGCAGCGGCAAGCGGCCCGCCAAGACCAAGGCCACACTCAAAAAGAAGCTCCAGCTCAAGAAGCTCAAGAAGCCCAACACCGCCGCTGCAGAAGCTACATCCAAGGCGAGACATCCGCAGCCTGGCAATGTGAAGCTGCCGTCAGTGCAACAGCCCGTAGTAGACCTGGCAGACAGCGACGTCCGTGAGTCCACACAGCCAGACGCTGTCTCCACCAGTAACTCGACTCGCGGTGAGGAAGGACCATCCGACCTGCAGACATCCCAGGCGGCGCAAGAAGCTTCACACCAAGAAGCTGATCCAGAGCCAGACCTGTGCGCACACGCCGCAGTGGTGCGTCTGCGGCTTGGACGGAACTTGCGTGTCTTGGCTCGCATGTATCGCCGCTGTCCACGTCGTCTAGCAGCTCAACTCGCCTCCTCCGCCGACACATTCCACCAGTTTGTCAACGACTACCGCGACTTTCGAGGTCGTCGATCCAGTCGCCAGGACCTCCAGTACCGCGGATTGCGACGCCACCGTGCGTTAGGTCTCGTGCGTCTCGAACAAGTCGCGGCAAAGCTCTACCAACGTCGAGATCAGAGTACCAACCTCTTGGAGAAGACACGGACACGCGTGGACGGAAAGCACCGACTGGTGACCGAACTGCGCTTCTTCTCGCCGCCAAACACCGGATTCCACTCGCTGATAGGATACACAGAGGCCCCGAACGCTGTAGCTCTTCCCCCGCGCTCTAATCGCGTTTGAATGAGACGAAGAAAGGAAGAAGACTATTTGGCTTATGGATGCTGGCTAGATAGGTCGACGACGCAAGGCTCTACTGTCGAGTGCGCGAACTGCCGAGATCACGTCGTGGCGGCCGTGACGGAACTGCGGCTCATGAGCAGCCGCGTCTCCGTGGCGCCCGCGTAGCCGTCCTTGGAGAAGGCGAAGCCGTGGTACGCTCGCTGGAGCATGGTGCGGTTCTGAGCGTCGGCATTTTTGGTGGACGTGGGGATCACGGAGCCCAGCTTGATGGAGCTCTTGGCGTGCGGTGGACGCGCGGGCACAGCCACAGACGAGTCGCTGTTGTCTTCCCATTGCAGCAACTCGCGGCTGAGGTTGAACCGAACGATCTCCTTGGCGAGGTGCCAGTACTCGGGGAAGAACGTGGAGCGTACACCGTTGATGAGATGCGTGAACGAGAGCGCCGTGGGCGGGAGGAAGAGCATGAGCATCCAGAAGGAGCCGAGGCCGAAGGTCTGCTCCAGCATCTGCTCCCACGTGAGATCAGAGAGGAAGGTGATGTGGCCCGCCACGTACGACACCAAGATCCACATGACGAGCGAACCGACGTAGAGGAAGTGGTTGAGCCAGTGGAAGCTGTTTTGGAACATGGCGAGCTTAGCGTTGGCGATGAAGACGACGAGCGTAAAGACGATGTTGCCATCCAGCCACATAGTGGTGCTGCTGCCTTCAAAGCCGGCGTTCTCCATGCTGTTGAGCGTGAAGAAGGTGATCATGATGCTCTCGAGGATAGCTCCAGCAATCCAGAGCGAGAAGATGCGGATGTTGAGGTCTTCATCCCGCGGACCCGCGTAGTAGAGCTTGGGGAACGCCATGGCCATGTCGCTACCCACGTCTTGGTCGTAGATGGAGAGCACGACGATGGGAATGGCCGTGAGCGAGATGTTGTAGAGCTGCACACCGCTCTCAAGGAAGAATTTCTGGCCCGAGAAGCCGCACATAAGAGTGTACCAGTACTGCGCCGCCGTGAAGAGGATGTTCTTGTAGAAAATGTAGAGCACGAGCTGTGCCATGCGGCGGTAGTTCCAGCGGCCGTGCACAAGCAGCAAGCGCTGCAGGAACCGGAACTGCGCGATAGCGTAGTCACTGGAGTTGACCGCCTGCATTCCTTCTTGGCCCGAAATACCAACGCCAATGTGGGCTTCCTGGATCATGGACACGTCGTTGGCTCCGTCTCCAATCGCGAGGGTGCGGACACCCGGGACATACGACTTGATAAGCGCTACCATCTGAGCCTTTTGTGCCGGTGACACTCGACATGCGATGACAGCCTTGCAGAACTGCGAGAACTCGGCCAGCAGTGGGCGACAGGTTCCTTCAAGTCCGAACATGAGCGTCTCTCCGTCAATCACGAGGGCCAACGCTTGGAGCTCTCCTCGGCGAGCCACGGGGGTCGCTAAAAAGACGCTCACCTCAGCGCTGCGCGCCGAGATCTCCTCCCGTAAAGTCGTCTCGAGAGACTCGGGGGTCGGACAGTTTTTGGAGTTGATGATGATGATCCGCATGTCGTTCGTGACGAGCTGGCAAGCAAAGCCAATGTTGATGGCCGTCTCCTCCTTGTCGCCCGTGAGCACCCAAATCTTGACGCCAGCGGACGCGAGGTTGGCGACCGTGTCTGGCACGCCCGCCTGCAGCTTGTCCTCGATGGCGGTGGCACCTAGCAGCTCCAGATTGCTCTCGATCTCGCTCATACACGCGTCGATGCCGTTGGGCAGGTCTCTTTTGCGCTTGTCCAGCTCCCCGAGGTCGTTCTGCGCGTTGTGGAACCTAGTGGCCCACTCGGCGTAGTACACCGGGTCGATCTCCCGCACGGCGATCGTGAGTGTGCGCAAGCCGTCTTCCGCGTAGTTGTCGATGTGGCAGCGCGTGATTTCCTGGAGCTGTGCGGCCTCACTCTCTCCCTCGCCGTCCTTCTTAAGCAGTCCGAATATAATGACGTCGGCCCCCTTGGTATAGATAAAGATGCGTCCGTCCGGGTGACGTATGATGGTGCTCATGCGCTTCCGCGTGCTATTGAACTCGAGGACGTCGAGCATCTCGAACTTCTGGCTGACTCCACGAACTTTGACATGCGCAACCCCCGGAGATCTGTTCTGGAACTCGTAGCCGAAGAACGCCGCGCCCGCAACCAGTGCCTGCTCGTCTGGAGACGAGGCTGAAAGCGTGATCTCAGTTGAGTTCTCGTGGCGCTCGGGGATCACTGTGTGGCACACGGCTAAGTGCGTGAAAAAGGCGTCGATGCGACGCTGCTGGTTCGAACCAGAGTTGCCATTCATGTCGTTGAAGAGCTCGGGACCGTCAAAGTTCACGAAGGGGACCTTGGGCCCGGACGATGACGAGCTTAAATCGGGGAGTGGCTTGCCAGCGCGCTTGAGCGCAGCGAGACCGATTTCAGTGGTACCGTTGCCGTAGGAGACCCCGCCAATGGAGCACTTACGGAACTCCATGATGTTGCAAGTGAGTGTACCCGTCTTGTCCGAGAAGACGTACGAGATCTGGCCCAGTTCTTCATTGAGCGACATGGAGCGCACGAGTGTGGGGGTGTCCGTGTCTGGGTGGTAGATCTGAGTATCCCACTGGATGAACTGCGCTTGGATGTACTTGACCATACTCATGGATACGGCGAGCGAGATAGGGACGAACTGGTACATGAGCAGCAGGTAGTAAAAGAGCATGATAATCCAGTCCACGAAAGCGCTGTTGGACGACGCACTCAACTGGAGGTACCATCGACTGGTGTTCGTTCCCTTCCAGATGACAGCACCGGTAGCACCCGTGGCGCTAAAGAGGACAAGGATTACGAGCAACGCCGCCGTGTACTGGTTGATGGAGCGGTCCATAGAGCTCATCTTGGACGGCGGTGCCGAGTTGCTCATCATGATCTTGGTGTCTTTTCCCGTGTTGAAGACCACGCCATGCACCCAGTCGGTGTTGCGGATGATACACCCACGCAAGATGATACTCTCGTACGGGATGGACTGCTTTTCATGGCCTTCGAGCTCCAGTACACCCTGGAAGCTGTTAATGGCGTTATTGGGGTGCTCGCAGCGCACGACACCTTTCATCCCAGCCAGATTATCCACCGCGCCCATCTCCGCGAGCGTACACTCCATGGCGGAGCGCACCTTCATGTTGGTCTCTCCATCTAGCGACTTGGTCTCGACGTAGCAGATGCCACACGGGGGCTGGTTCGGAATCTCACTCACAGCCAGTACGAGGATGTCGGCAGGCACAAGACCGCGGTTCACGACCTTGACCACGTCTCCCACGACCACGTCCGCCCACGTGGTGGTCTTGAAAGTCTTGGTGGCACGATCCAGTACAAGAGTGGGGCTGGCATTGGCGATGTTGTCGGCTGCGTGGCGTTTGCGGTCCTCGAGGATGGCAAAGACAGCGTCCACGGTGATGATAAAGAGCAGTGGCGGTGCCGTGGACGGCTGGCCGTTCGTGTTGCTGATGTCCGGAATGCACTGCAGCACGCAGATGACAAGGAAGTAGAAGTTGGAGAGCTTGCGGAAGCTCTCGAAGAGGAACTTGGGCAGGAAGCTCAGTAGCGTGTACTTGGACGTCACGATGAAATTGCTGCAGTAGCCCGCCTCCGTGTTGCGCTCCGTGCCATTCAGATGCACCACGCGATGCTCGCCCCGCTCGTCGGGCGCGGCCGCCGACCTGGTCATGGCTGCTCTAACTAAGCCAAGGACTGCGCGATGCGGTGGCGGTAGCGGTGTCGCTCCCGCGGGCGTCTACAGCTCACAACGCTTCTTCTAGGCGGAAAATGGCGACTCCCTGCCACTACCTGCCGCACTTCCTCGTCCTTGAGGGGTTTCATGTTCAAGGCCTGAAGGACTCAAGGAGGTTCATCGTCTTCGGCGTCTGCATCCGTGGCGCTATTTATAAGGCAAATTGGCCGGGCTGGGCCTCGCGCCTTGGGCGTGCTCTGGTCCGGATTTACACGGTGGTGGCGTCTGCCTTTCGCTTTAGCACCAGACTCGTAAGGCGTGGGCTAAAGCGAGAGGGAGGACACTAACTGCAGCGGCGGTTGCGGTTGTTAGCAGGCTCGCGTATGGCTCTGGGTTGAAGGGGGAACGCAGTGACTTTGAACCGGCAGGTGCTCCCAATCTACCACTGAATTCCCATGGGATGCCATTACTTTGCTATATTCATGCTCACTAGCGCCAATGCCAGGATTGGCCAACGTGGGCGATCGCAGCCACATCCTCCCAGTCCTAGCGCTACTCCTGACATCTACCGGCTGCGTCTCCAGCTAGCGCCAGGCAAATGGGCAACCTCCCTTTTTCAAATAGTCTGTATTGTCCTGCCTCAGACTCAAGACTTACTCGTCAACTACAGTGCACGTGACACATTCCCTCGTTCATAGACATGCTCGTGCTGAGGGAGACTCAACCACAGCATCGCCAGCAAGACGGTCTTCTCGTGCTCGCACTGCAGTCTGACGCTCGACCGCGACATGAACGCCGCGCGCAACATCTGCCTGAAGAACGAACACCTGCTCACTCGGACTCCTGGAGTGCGGGTGTCCGGAGATTCCTACTCCGTGTCATGCCTTCTAGGGTCTGGACGGTACTTGGGCACCTCGTGGTAACTTAAAGATATATCGAGGCGACAGGTTGCTTTTGTGATAACGGAGAGGGCAAACCCAGCTGCGTTTCGACTAAACAGCAGGGAAGCGGTAGTCGTGCTGCAGAAGGGAAATGTTCTACAGACAAAGCTGGCAGTGACTGGGAGTGCATTCACGGAGACAGAGTCGCACCTTCAGCCACAAACTTGGGGCTTTCCGGGTGCACTCCAACTTGCTCACGCTGCTAGTTGACCATGACAAGATGGGTCGGAAAGAGCCCCAGAGAACTGTCCATTCGCTTCGATATACGCTGAAGTAACCATGGGATACCCAAGTACCGTCCTGGACCTAGAAGACATGCCGTTTTCTGTTTCGGGTCGATGTGTGCGAGCAAGCTCACGCGCAACGAACAACCACAGAGTAGATATCTCCGGACACCCGCATTCCAGGGGCCCGAGTAAGAAGGTGCTCGTTCTTCAGGTAGATGCTGCGCGCGGCGTTCACGTCGCTGTCGAGTGTCAGACTGCAGTGCGAGCACGAGAAGACCGTCTTGCTGGCGATGCTGTGGTTGGTTCTCCCTCAGCACGAGTACGTCTTCGTCGTGTAGTGCTCTTCCCACTGGAACCACGATTTGTCCTTCATTAGCCTAAAGAGTGGAGGAATCGTGGTCTTGCGCGGTCGCGATCCTTGGCAGAATGGAGCGCGTTGCCTTCACCACTGGTGGGTTGGTATCACAAGTAGCTGATGGGCTGATCCCATAGTACCTGCGATTGGCCTTGATGTCGGTGAATAATGAGGACGACTTTCAAAAAGTGATGGCATCTCGTGGGAATTTAGTCAAATCTTCGTGCTGGGTGCATAGCCCCACTTCAACTTCCAATTCGCACAGGAAACTTGCGGAGATCCTGAAGCCAGATCCCGTCGCGCGGGACTTTGGGCAGAGTCACTTTCGATTTTGCTCCCGGCGGCGGAAGATGGCAAGGGCGCAGCAAGCACGGCGTCGGAGACTGCGGTTCAAGGCCTCCCAGGACTCCCCACCAGTAGCAACGGCCACCGTGGTGACCGTGAAGGTGGAGCACGTGCAGCAGCAGCGGCGGCGGCGAGCGACGACGACTCGGAAGCGGCGCATTCGTTCGCGCCGACGCAGCCCAATGGCCCCGCATCGCGACGACCAAGCAGCCCCCAGCAGTGATCTGGCGCGAGGAGTGGATGGTCTGCCGACGCCGAAATGGAACCTGATTCGCGACCTGCTCGCTGAAGCCAAGAGTCTCGGGGATATGTAAGGACTTGTGACTCCAACTTCGTCGAAAGGCTCCGTGTTGCGAGCCCTGGCTCGACGAATGCGCTTACCTGTGCTTGTTGTTGGGCTGAGGAAAGAGCGCGAGTCACGCTGCGTTTTTTCCGGGAACACGAGGAGATGCAGTGCGCCGGCTCCCCGCCGGCTTTCCCGATCTTCATCCCGGCAAAAGAAGTCTACACCATGCTGGGTTGGTTTGGTTGCGTCGTGTCTCAGTACGATGTACATCGTTGGCTTTGTCTGATGGTGTTGTTTTGCTTAGTGCCTCGGAAGCGACGGATCTATGATGTGCTGCACGTGCTCGAAGGTATCCTTGTCGCTTAGCCTGTGCCAGGTGCAGTCTTTACGGCTGCAATGTCGCATTAAGCGGACTTGATTGGTTGTCCACCATATGGCAGGGATTGGAGTCATCAAGCGCGCTCGATGCAATGACTCTCGAAGGGCAAAGGGGGGGTATTTCCTCTACTTCGGGAAGGAGGCCGCGATACGACGTCTGGCTGAGATCAAAAACGAGTCGTCTCGGGTGCTGATGAACTTCCGTCGGTCGTGCACCTTCGCGCCAACCGTGAAAGATGAGGACAGTGCGTTGCTGAAGGTATTCGAGGGCCAAGCAGAGGTGGAGAAGTGGCCGAGCTTAGCAACCACGACCACGTGCTTCCTGAGCCTTCTCTTCCAGCAGGACTACCAACAAGTGGTGTCGCTGCCCAGCATGAGCAGCCGACTTGTTGAGGCGAGGCAGACTCTAAAGTTGCCGTCTTGGAGTGACAAGGTGCATGCTGACGTCCATCGGCGTGTGTACGACGTTGTGTCGGTACTGGCGAGCTGTAGCCTCGTGTTGATCTCCATGACCGCGGACGACTCCATCAAGTCCACGTTCGACACGGTCGACAGAAGCAGTCTGCGCAAACACGTCCGGTTTAACTACGAGGTTTTCACCAACCCAAGCGTTTCGTTCGCCGCTGACGCCGCTGCGACGCAGTTTGGCCGCGAGGGGAAACACGAGAAAGCACTGGCAGCTCTGGATACTGTCGCTTGTGTGGCCAAGTTCAGCAGCCCAACGCTCTGGAGTTTTCCTGATGACTGCCAGGGATCATCAGTGTATTCACAGACGCTTCATACCCACGGTCACTCGGGTGACGAACCGATGATGGCTTCTACTGGGATCAATTTCGCTGCGTTGCTCGGTGAAGACCAACGCCAGTTCGATGCATCCGTCGACCAAGGGATCAAGTGCGATGCGATGCTAGATTCATGGCCAGAGACTCCCCGCAGGAGCCGACCTGAAGACCATCCAGAACATCGTATCCAAGACCTGTTTTCGCCATTTGGCCAGCCGACTCCAGGCAAGAGTGACTGGTGCGACGGATCGCTTCGGCAGCTCGTTCTCCAAGACGCCCTCCCCAGTGAAGATCGCATCGACTGGGAGTTGACCGCAGGGTTCAACGAAGAGTACCAAGACACGTGGGGGGCACTCTCCCCCGTCGAGCTTCCTCTCACTGACCGCAGCACTATTGGCATTAGTGTGCGCTCGAACTCGATCGAAGAAACGCAAGTGGAGCTCGAGTGCCACGAAATACTGTATGGGGACGAAGAGATTGACACTGGAAGGTTCCTATCCTGATCTGCTGAGGGAGGAAGAATTGCGTGTTGTGTGTTGTGTGTTGTGTGCCGTGCGAGTCTTTCGATGGTTATTCAACTTTAAATGGCGTTTTTCATTTTCTTCGTAGGCTTCAACTGCTACGCACTTACGTATCGGGAGACCGGGATACTGACTCATTGCTCACACGATATGGATGCTGCGTTAGGACAGGAACTTCGAAAGAGAAGCAGGTCGCAGATAGGAACGGAGCAGGCCAACGCGAGCCTGCCCAATGCATCTCAAATCCACAGCCCGCTGCTGCTCAGAGGAATGTCGGTGACCCCCGAGCACGTCAAGAAGCCGCTCGACTCGCTGTCATCGCCATCATCTTCCCAGTACTCGTCTTCATCATCGTTCTCTTCTTCCGCATATCCACTCATCTCAGCAAGCCTGCGCGTGATCTCAGCTTCCTCTTCCGCCATCTGTGAATGCACCATGGGCGCCTCCGCGCGGTTGCGCATCAACGCCGCGGAGATCAAGTTCGAAATGGACTTGGGTACTTCGTTGGTGCTCAGATTCAGGGACTCGAGGTTGAAATTCACGTCCAGCGCGTCGAGGAAGGCCTGGCCACCCACACGAGTGATGCAGTTGTGCACGAGCCCAAGACATTTGAGCGTGCAGTTGCAGCGCACGGCCTGCGCGAGGGCGAGAGCACCGCGGTCCGTGATGACGTTGCTCCACAAGAACAGGTGTGTGAGCGAGTCGTGTCCGTAGAGAGCCTCGGCCAGAGCCTCAGCCCCGCGGTCGCCGATTCCATTGCCGTAGAGGTCCAAGCACTGCAGCGTCGTATTGTTGCACAGCATTTTGGCAAGCGCCACCGCGCCGTCGTCGCCAATGGCGTGGTCTCGAATGATCAACTTACGGACAGTGTGGTTCGTAGACAGTGAGCGTGCCACCAGCGTGCAGCCAACAGCCTCCAGCCGCTTGTTGCGCAGCGCGAGGGCCGAAAAATCTAGTTCACACACGTCACCGTCGTTGACATGCACGCGCTGCATGATTGCCCCGAGTGTCGGGCCTGCGCAGGGGACATGAAGGGCACAGCTCATTTCGTCAGTGTTTCAGCCTCTCAGCGGGCTCACAAGTACGCGACGACAGTGCTAGAAGCAGCTTACCTTCGATGCGCGAGACGAACTTCGAGTTGGAGGGTGGTGGCGTTCGCGAGTGGCTCAAGCGGATGCCGCGACCGCTCCCGCCACGGCGTTTGCTGCGCGGAGCCTGTTCGCTGTTGCTTGCAAAGACGGTGACGACGGCGTGAGGTGCCACTGGAGCCGACGAACATACAGAAGAAGATGAGGAGGAGGGAGGCGGGCGAGGAGGGCGCGTCCAAGATGGCGGAGGCAGTGCTTCCGACTGTTTCTGCCGTTCACGGTTGCTAGATCCATCCACGGGCTGCATCTGAGCGACTTCAGCTGCGTCAGTGGCTGCGTCGCCTTTGATGGTCGGCGTTTCCTCCATGGCGTCGTGGACCTCGCACACGTCCTCGTCCTCCGTGTCCTGGTTGCTAGTGATGCTCTTGGCAGCCGAGCACTCGCACATGGATCCGTCGATCGACTTGGGGTCTCCAGCGTTCACCACGATCGAGCTGCAAGACTCCAGCTCCATGTCTGGCTGTGCTCCTGGCTTCGGTTCCTGCTGCGACTGCGCGTCTGAGGGCGAATTCGCGTCTGGCGCTCGCCGGCCGCGGTCCGATTGTCTCGCTCTCACTCGCCGTGGCTTGGCCGGCCTCGGACTGTCGATGGAATCTCCACGCAGGACGTGTCTCCAGTGGCGCTACAGAAGAACCAGACATCAGGAGCGAGGGGCCCGACAATCGAGGCCAGCAACATCAAGTTAGACCTCTGGCCACTTGCGGATGGATGGCTGGATTGATTGACAGACCACGCACCTGGAGGTGTCTGCGGTCGCGACGCAGGTTGATGTCGGGCATGAGCAGTGCCATGGTGGCTCTCTGGGCTCTCGGGAGCGGGCTCTCAGAGTCAAGCGGCTTCTTTCGCTTCTGGAGGCAGCAGCACACCTCGCGGCCGTCCTGGGGCTCCAGCGCGCTTCTTTCGATGAGAGACTGGCGTCGTCAGCGGCACGAGCGAGGCTAACGCTGCCAGCTGCTCGCAGCCTCGTGGTTGGGGCGGCCGGAAGTCAGTGACTTACAGGGCGGGATAGATGCCACTGGGCAAGAACCGCATGGAAGCCCTGGAGAAGCCGCGGGTGGAAGGTGACGACGGAGATGGAGCCTGCCCTCCGTCCATCCGCATCAGGCGGCCCCAAGGTGTCGGGCGTCAAGCTCCTTGTCACGACGTGTCAATGCCGCAATCTCCTGCGGCTCACACGGCTAGACAAAGCAAAGCAGGCAAGCAGGCATGGTGCCAACGCGCAGACAAACAAAACGATCCTGACCATTTCGCGTTCGAACTCTCTGAGAAGAACCCAGTGGCCGTCTCCTTCCTACAAACATACACGCATCGCACGTGCTTACTTAAATGGGTCTCGCCGTCGCTCTACCACCGCCCGACGCCTGAATCACGGCTCTCTCCAGCTTGATGCCAGACAAGAGGCACGCGCTGGTGACCAGGGCGAGTGCAGGAGCGTGGGGAGAAGGGAAGTCCGCTCGCCTACCGCTTGCGGCTCTTGTTGATCTCGAGGATGATCGCTTGCAGCTCGATGCATTGCTCGCGCATGAGCTCCAGGTCGTACTTGAGGTTGCGGTTCTCGATCTTGAGCATCGAGTTCTCGTCCTCCAGCGAGATGCCGCTCGAGCTGGACGTGCTGCCGCTACCGCAGCGAGGCTTCACGAAGCTCTTCGCCCTGGTAGACAGCTCGTTCAGGCGCTTCACGCTGCCACGACGGCCCGACGCGTTCGATTTGAACGACTCCAGGCGGTCAGCAATTGACTTGCCACGTCCAGCACGTACCACGGCAGGGTCGTCGCCGAAGCCTTCGTCGTTGTCCGAGTCGTCAATATCGTCCACCCACTGGCCACCGTTGTCTTCAAACTCCTCCTCAGATGAAGACTCGTCGTCGTAGACCTCCGGGGGTGGCACCTGCGCGAGCTTGTACTGCTTCCAGCCGCGCTGGATCTTGAGGATGGCACGACGCTGGTAGTGGTACTCCTTGCGCTCAATGGACATGCGCGCGTACGACTGCAGCACGATGGCCGCCGCGATCTTGTTGCGCAGGCGACGACGCTCAAGGAAACCCAGCGCGATGCGCTGGATGCATCGCGCCTCGTAGTACATGAAGTCCGACTTCATGGCCTCCAGCTCCTCCATGACACCGTTCTTGAAGTAGATCAGCGTCTTGCCCATCTGGTACTCCAGCGGAGACTTGCGTCCGATGGACGACATGAACACGCTGCAGGTGCGACGCACGTCCTTGCTGTGCATGGACGGCGGGAACATGATGGCGTAGCGCGTGGCCAGCTCCTTGGGCGTCAGTCGACTCGGGTACCCGGACCGCGTGATGCGGATGGCCTCAATCACACCGGCAGACCGCAGCTGCTCCACGATCATGCGCTTGTTGAACTCCGTCGGGCTCTTGTTTGAGTTCGGCTTGATGCAGCGCACGTAGTGCGTATTCGTCGTCGTGATGTTCTCCATCAGCTGCGACAGCGACGTCTTGAACTGCGAACCCAGGCTCTTCGGGCCCTTCTTGCCCCGCCCGCTGCCGCTGCCATGCTTGGGGCTGCTGCTCTCCGTTGACTCGTCGCTGTCGTCGAAGAGCTCCGGCAGCAACGAAATGCTACTAGACTGAATCAAGTCCAGCAGGTCCTTCTGCAGCGTATCGCGGTGCTTCTCCATGAAACCCACCGTCTCGTACGTCACCGAGCCAGCGTAGTGGTTGATGATGAACTGCGTGCGCTTCACCTTCGGGAAGTCAATGCACGTGTTGACCTCGCCGTTGCGCTTCTTCTGGTGGTTCGTACGGAACTTGTTCACCAACGCCTCCTCCGTGCCACGCGGCTGACGCAGGTGGTCGTTCATCAGCGCGATGATGCCCAGCTTCCCGTCGATCACGTCCACAATGTCTGTGTTGTCCTGGTACTGGATGTGGTCCCATTGCAGGCCTTCACGAATGTACTCGTCCTCCACGGTCTTGAACACGTCCGTCGTGAATTTCTGCTGGAGCTTCTCGTTCGCGTAGTTGATGCAGAACTGCTCGAAGCCGTTGTGCACAAAGTCCTCGAACCCGAAGATATCCAGCACGCCGATCTGGCCGCTGATCTTGCTCTCGTCCGTGCTAATCGCGTTGTTGATCTTCACCACCATCCAGTCGAACATCTTCGAGTAGATCGTCTTGGCCAGCGCGTCGCGGTTCTCATTTGCCTCGACCGGGTCAAGCGGCACCGTCACGCTGTCGTTGCGCGTTATCACCGTGCGGTTGCACAGCGCCTCCTCGATGCTACGCGTCGGCAAGCCAAACATCTTGGCTACCTGCGACAGCGCCGTGCCGCTCGAGATGCGCGATCCGCTCTCTCCGTTCTCCGAGAAAGTCACCTCGCCGAGCAGCAGTACACCCGACAGGATCTGGAACAGCGTCTTCTGCGCTTTCTCGTTTAGACCGATCAGCGACAGCGACTTGCGCGTGCCCGCGAGCCACTTACTGTCGTCCAGACCAGGGATGCTCATGTCCGCCAGAGCACCAGTGTACTGGTACGCGACTGAAGGGTTCAGCCCGAACTCCTTGTGCTCGCGGCTGGACAGACCAGCCAGCAACTGGTAGAAGATGTGGTAGTTGCGCTCGCCGTCAGCGATAGACACCACGCGAGACTTCTCCAGCAGGTACGTCTCGCACTTGGCGCCGATCAGCTTGCCGCGGTCGTTGAACTGAAGCTGCGTGAACTTGCCAAAGCGCGAACTGTTGTCGTTGCGTGTCGTCTTGGCGTTACCAAACGACTCGAGCAGCGGGTTCACGTCGATCACCTTCGCGATGGTCTTGTCCTTGCGGCCACCAGCCACACTGGCCAGGTGGTTCATCACGATTTTCGTGGTCTCCGTCTTACCAGCGCCAGACTCGCCACTTACCAAAATGCTCTGGTTCTTTTCGTTGTCCCGCATGTGCTTGTATGCCGCAGTGGACGTCGAGTACACGTGCGGCGGTAGGTCGTCGCGCGGTTTGCGCAGGTACTGGTCGTGCAAGTGGTCTCCGTAGAGGTTATCAATCCACTTGTACGGGTTCACCGCGATCACAATGTCGTTCGTGTAAGTGTACGGCTTGGAGGCCGCAAAACGCTGCTTCAGGTTGAACAGGATGGACGGTTCGTTCAGGTAACGCAGCAGTCGCATGTCCTCCACGCCCTCCGGGTTGTCGTGCAAGATGGCCACAGGCAGCGACTCCACTTCCGTGGCCGTCGGCCCAGCGACCGCACGAATTACTTCCGGGTCCTTCAGGTTCACGATACGCTCCTCTGTGTCACCCGAGTCCAGATGGGCTGTGATCGTCACCTCCTTCCTTCGCTCGTTGTAGTCCAGGATCTCCGAAAGCAGCCATACCTCGTCCTTGTCGGGGATGTAGCACTGCACGCCGGGCACAATCAGGTTTTGCTTGTTGCCGGCGCCCGCGGCTTGCTGGCGCAGCTGCTCCTCCTTGATCTCCAGCTGCTCGTGCATGAAGGCCTTGCGCTTCTCCTCCAGGCTGAAGTTGCTCCGGCGACGGTTGCGCGGTGGTACCCAGTACGTCTGGCGCTTGCGAATGTAGTTGCCACGACCCGTGGAACGCTCCACGTGTCGACGGCCATTCTTGGGCGTCCTGGACGGCACTGCTGCGGTGTACGATGGCTTCGACGCTGTGGCGGTGGTCGGCTTGCTCGGGTTAAACGAGCCGAACGACGGCGCCGGTCTGCTTGCAGCGGGGGCAGACGGCGAGGTGATCGACGACGCGATCGACGGGATCGTGTTCGTGGACGCAAGGAACGCAGCCAGCTTGCTCTGCGACCGCGGCTTTGTCATGTTGCCGAGCGAGCTGGGCGGCGTCTGCTTTAGGAAGCCGTTGAGTTTGTTGGGCGCAGGTCCGGAGCTCGTGGTGTTTACGGTGACGTTCGGCTTCGTAGGCTTCGAGGAAGAAGTCGAAGAAGGGGAGGCCGAAGACGAGGCTCCGGTAGCACTTGACGGCACTGGCTTATTCACGGGCGACGCCTGGCCCGAGAAGACTGCCTTGCGCTGCGCGAATTGCTCACTTGAGCCGAAACGGCCTCGAGACGGTGTCGACTTGGGCGCCGCGGCCCCACCTGGACTGGCCTTGACTACGGTGGGAGAGGCTGAAGGCTTGAAACCCACATGGTTAGCTGCAGCCGGTCCTGAAGACGGCGGTATGGCCGTCGATGTGTCGACAGCTGGGGGGTTGGAGCGCATGAAGGCCGCAAACTTGTTGCGGCTATCCCCTCTGCTTCCCGCACTCGTGGTCGTCGATTGCGGCTTTGAGATGGGAGCTGCCACGGGCTTCTGAGCCATCGGAGGCGTCTTGGGCGTCGGCGCCTTCCGCACACTGCTTAACCTCTTGGGAGGGCCCGCGGGGCGAGGAAGGTGCTCAAGCGGCGTTCCGTGGGATGATGGCACTTGACTCAAGAACGCGTTCAGTCGGGACGTGTTGGCGCCGCCGCTGTTACTCCGAGCCTCCTGGCGCGGGAGGGACGGCGGCGGCTCCAGCGGCGTCGACGGCGGGGACTGCGGAGACTGCGGGGAGAAGGCGCTACCACCCACCTGAGGCGACATCGGCGGCGGCGTGGAAGGAGGCGTGCCTTCAGGAGACTTGGGCTCAGCCATGTCCAGCTTCTTGGACGAGCTCTTCTTCTTGCGCGAGAGGAAGCCGCCCTTCATGAAGGACGTGAGCTTGCTGTTGCCATTGGTCTTCTTGACGGGCGACGCGGCCTGCGAGCTGCCTGTGGACGTCTGCGACTCGTTGTCCGACACGGGGTCCTCCTCGTATTCGCCTGTGTACCCAATTGTGCCAAACTTGTCGAACAGGATCGAGAGCGTGCCCAGCACAGCCACGAAGTTGCTGCCGACGTCCAGGAGGTCGTCCGGCTGGAAGATGTCGCCGTCGTGCAGCCCCTGCGCGCGACACCACTCCAGGAAGAGGCGGATGTTGGCCTTGGAGTGGAAGACCGTGTTAAGCTTGTTCACCTTGATGTTGGCGCTCGGGTCGATGCCGTTGGCCAGGAGACAGAGCAGTTGCCCGTCGCGCAGCATCACCGACAAGTGCTCGCCATGCTCGTTGGACGTGGCCGTTACCGAGCAGATCCATTCCTGCAGCTCCTCCGTGCGGCGCACACTCATGTTCGCTTAGTTGCTCAACGCCACCAGCCAAAACCTGCACTCGTGCGCGTCCGGTGCGTGCCGACCTGTATGAGCTTTCGCTTGCCTGCTACTCCGACCCAGCTCTTTGAGCGGTCGCAACCTGCTGCAGCGCCAAATGTCGGCGCCAAGTGTCGTTGCCAGTCCGCGCAGACAAGACGCGGGGGGCCAAGCTCGCCAGCCCCTGGCAGCACAAGCGCACAGAGCACTCGCTGTCCTGGTCGTCGCAGAGGACGAGAGGTCGGGCGGGGGGAGAGGGCGAGGAACCGCGGGCCAATATGCGCGCAGCCTCCGCTTCTCGGGAATGCGCTGGCCGTGGAGTCGCTTCACTTGCTTGGCCTCTCGGTCTCGCTTTTTCCGCACTGTGCCGGCTTCCCCGCGACCTGACGCTGCCGCGCGCCATACAAAGCGCCTGTTGTTTCGCGCGCCAGTGCGGGCTCGACCCAGGTCAGTGCGGACTCGAGGCTGGGCGGGAGCGCCCCTCAAGTGGCAACGCGACCTGACGCGCAACTGACTTCCTGCGTCTTGGCCGGGAGGTAGGGCTCCCTCATCTTGCAACTTGATGTGCCCAGGCTCTGCCCGCACTCGGCAACCACCCGACGAGGAGTGATAGTCCGCGTCTCGTCTTTCGCTCTTCGTCCCGGGTTAAAAGTCTCGTTCTGCGCAGTTGGATGGCAAGCGAGTCGGTTCAAGCTGGACACATGACAGATAGGGTTGGAGCCCTCGAGCTCGCATACAGTTTTGAGCAGACTCTCCCTATGCTGTTGCAGAGCGCGTCTCACCCTGCGGGCGCCGAAGGCTTGTAGCGTTGCTTGTGGGCGAAACTGGCTGTAAACCTCTGCAAGCAGCTAGATCCCGCCCCTTTGTAGTCGTGCTATTCCGACAGGTTTTAGACCCAAGCACAGTGTCACGTGCTCTTCCCCGACCCCTTTGCAGGAGGAGGCGAGGCCTATTTTTTCATACAAACACCAAGTAGTTTGGAGAAACAGCCCACCCATCGGCTGCACCAGGTGGTACGGCCCATCCCCTACCCGTCGAGTCAGAAAGGAGCTGGTGGCTACAATCGCACGACTTGAACTGCCGAAGCAAGAAAAAACGGCATGTCTTCTTGGGTGGAAGAGGTTGAGAAGGAGGCAGCACCCTCCGACACCTTCGGCGCGCCTGCGGCACGTTTCCGCCGCCGTATCCGTTACTGCCGCTGTGTCTCGCAGCGCAGAAATGCCTGGGAAGCGCGGCGCTGGCTCGCAGCCACAATGGGTTTGGGCTCTGTGGCCGCCGTCCGTCTCACTGGCTGCCGGGCTCCACTACGTCCTGAATCCTTGGCTCCTCGAGTTGAGGCGGCACTGCCAATGCGAACGAATCGCAGGATGAACCTGTGAGCTACCTGGATGCTGGCGCTACCGGTAGACAACAGCACCCAAGCAAAGCGCCCGGTGTCTGGCACGCAATTTGATGCACTCCATGAACCTAGCTTGCTGGCTCACGGGTTGAGCGCGTCCGGCCCCAAAAAGAGCTGGTAGCTAGACCAGGCCGTGCTTGGGCTTGACGTCGGCGGGCTGCGTGTGGCGGGCCTGTCGGTGTGCGCGCGCTCTCTCGTGGTTTACGACGTGCGCGCGTCTGACCCATGTTGTTCCGGCCTCGCCGTTTCTTCTGAAGTTTGCGGTGGCGGGAGGGGTGAGCCAGCACGCGAGTGGCCAGCGCTTGGTTGTGCTGCAGTAGGCCAGCCCAGCGACGGCTACCTTGTCTGGCTTTTGGTGGAGCTTGCGTAGAGAGCAAAAGTCAAGGCATGATGACACAACGAGTCCTGCATTGTGCATCCCGCCCGGTCTGTCGCTTCGCGAACTAGTCAGTTTCTTATCCGGATTTCCAGTGCGAATCCGGATAACACATATAGAGCGAATGCCTGTTACCAACCTGCCATCACTTTTTTTGACATTCGCCCTCCATTATTCACCGACACCAAGGCCAGGATTGGCCAACCAGTTGTGGTTGCAATGCTGCATTCTGACATGGATCCCGGCCGCTCGCTCTAGGCGGATCAAGGACAAGTCGTGGTTTCGGTGCGAAGAGCATTGCACGACGAAGACATACTCGTGCTGCGGGAGAACCAACCGCAGCATCACTTGCGAGAAAGGTCTTCTCCTGCTCGCACACAACATCTCCACGCTCGATATCGCGGCGAATCCAGGCTGCTACACGAAGCCCTGAGTCGATTCAACAGAAACAGATCCAGACGGACAAGTCGCACTTCTTCATCCACCCGAATTCTCGTCGGAAGCTCGGGCAGCCGTTCAAATGCTGACTTGTCAAATTGTAGTCATGCCCCTGGGAGACAGATCGATAGTACCTACGGGAGCAAGACGCATCGCCGTGTGGAATAGTGAAGCTCGGGGAGGTGCTTGGAGGTAGAGCCGCGAGGAATTGCCACGCCTCGTGAACACAGCCCATCTGTGGCAGGCTGAGCTGCTTGTGACAACTTGATAGTGCCTTTACGCACTTTGCAGCCAGGTCATTCCTCGTTGCCTCAGCCTGGAGACTGACGGACGCGGCGCAAAGCTTGCAGGTCATGGAATGTTTGCCGTCACTGCCGCCTTGGTGGGCGAGACCTCGGGTGGACTGTCAAGGACCCGCAAGCCCGCGACGATGAACTCGCCCGTAGTCCAGCAGGAGTTGTCGGTTTCCCAGTAAGGAACCTCGAGAAATGCGATTCTCGATGCTCGACAAATCTCGAGCTTGTCTTGGTCGCGGAGCTATTGCGCGTGGAGGTTGGCGACGCCTTCTCTGTGGAACAAACACACGGAACGAAAGTGCTGTACTCCTCGGACATCTGCAGGTGCCCGGGTCCCTTTGTCATATAACTCCAGCTTCTTGTGGTCCGTAGTGTTCGTACGATTCCACCCGAGCACACCTCGACAAATTTCCGACTGATCACTTTCTGTAGGATGCAGTTTGCCTTAGCCCCTCCGCGGCTCTGGGGCGAGATTGTCGCGCACTGCTTGCACGGGTGCGTGCGCTTGAGCACGCGACTTGGAGGTGTCCACGGAGATGAGCTGGCGGTTGAACGTGCACTGAAAGATGATGTGCTACTTCAGCACCCTCGACTTCTTGCTGTGCGTCCGAGAAAAGTAGTGTTGGAACATACGCGCCGTGTAAACAAACGTACAGGAGAGCTGGAACTAGCTCGGAGCAAAATGCAAGCACACATTGAAAGAAGAGGCACGCAGATACTAGACACATAAGACAAACAACACTGTGTTCAAATATCACGAGCCCACGTAGGCCAGAAACTCCATGATGTCTCGGCCAGGGCGGCTGGACGACCACCTCTCTGTGGCGTGGCGAGTACACGAGCGCGGTGAGTGAAGAAGGCTCTCTCCATCGCCACCAAGTCGAGCACAGGAGGAACAGGGACGCCAAACC
>JAADYK010000036.1:0-53027 GCA_023338225.1 Halophytophthora batemanensis
CCCAGCCGTCCAGTAAAGCCCAGCAGCATCTCTCTAGTCACCGCCGCGTCGCCAGGGTTGCCGTGGTGAAGTAAGCAAGAGCTTGTTCGACCAGCGCGGACGCCGCTTCGCTCAAAGCTCCGCCTTGTCGGTTTGTCGGTTTAACAAGGCCCGACATCAATGCAAATGCAAGCTGCTGCTTCGAGACGACTTGAGGCGGCCGACTGCAATCCCTCCATGTTTACACCCGCAACTTTCCCGCAGGTTCTCACTCTAACGAGAGTGGGCGGTAAACCTTCCACGTCGGAGAGCCCGACGTGTGTCGGCTGTCTGTCAATGCTGGATAGAGCACGGGGTCTAAGCATTAGGCACTTGCATGCAAGAGCTCCCGGCACGGAGTAAAAATCTACGGGCGCAATAACCGAGATATGCAGCAAACTGCGGGGAAGGCGAACTAGGGTCAAGAGCTACCAAACAAGCAAGAAGCAGCGGCGCCTCCAGTGAATAGTGGCGGTAACTCGTTGACAGCACCGCCGATTTTAATCTCTTTAATCTACTGTAGAAAACGGCCAGGAAACACCGCCTCATCTCGCAACGCCCACTCTTCATATCCGATTGTGCAGGCGTTTTCAAGAGAAAATGCGTCGCTTGCCGTGGGAATGCACCAATTGCTTCCACGGGGTATCAACTTATACATTTTGCAGTCGCGAATTCACAAGACCTGGGCTTCAAATAGAAGTTGTTCCAAAGCACGGTACACCAACTCCGCCACCAACTCCGCCGCCAACTCCGCCGCCATCCCGCGACACGCAAGATAAGTCGCTTGCAACTTGAACTTGCGCCGTCTCCCACGTGTTGAAGTTTATCTGAAGCGAGCGACGCAAACCTGGAGAGGCTTCTGCACGACGTACAAGAGGAAAACGCACCAGCCCCAATTGCACCCCTGTGGCTCCACCCCAGAGCGTGTGTTTTGACTTGAACGTTGTAGGGACGATCAGCACCAAGAGCGCCCTTGCCTTGGATACAGCGGAGTCCAGCCCGATGCCGGTGATAGGCTTGCGCTGTGCTTCCTCGTGTGTCTGTGCGCTCCTGTTCAACGCTCACTTCCCAATTGGCGCGCTTCCCCACAAGCCCGTCCCGACCCGAAGCCTCACATCCTTCCCAGCCGCCTCAAGCTCCAGCACACGTGCACCATGGGCGTTGAAGACCCTGCCGCTGTTCCAGCCGCCCCGGAAGGGAAAAAGACGTGCATGCAGGCCACGCAGGCCAAGATCGCCGGTCACTGGACGGTGCCGCCCAAGCATCGGACGCCGGAGCAGGACGCCGCCGAGGAGTGGCTCATTTCCTTCTATCTGGGCAAAAACCGCTACTTCTCCCTCCCGTGCCTGCGCTTTTCGCGCTGGTACCTCTTCTTCGCCAGCTTCCTCGTGCAGTTCTGCATCGGCTCACTCTACTCGTGGTCCGTGTTCAACAAGCCCATTGATGGTCGTATCTACGACGACGAGGACATTGGACGCGCTGTCAACTCCTTCTACATCGCCGTAGGTGTCTTCGGCACCACAACGGCTATCATGGGTCCCTGGATCGAGCGCAACGGACCACGTGCTGGTGTCGTGCTGGGCACCACCTCCTTCCTCATTGGCAACATCATCGTGGCCATTGGCGTGCACTACAAGGCCATCTCCGCCGTCTACATTGGCTACGGCATCTTCTGCGGCTTTGGTATGGGGCTCTGCTACATCTCGCCCGTCTCGGCGCTGCAGAAGTGGTTCCCGGACTACCGTGGCACGGCTGCGGGCTTCGCTGTGGGCGGCTACGGCGCTGGGTCTGTGGTTTGGAGCAAGGTGTACCTGCCTTGCATTGACGCTGTGGGACTCTCGTCCACCTTCCTCGTCATTGGCTGCTCCATGGCCTTCACGATGTACGTGTGCGCCATCATCCTTCGCTCGCCGCACCACGAATTTGTCGTCAGTGGTCTCAACATCCACGGCGAGGCTGTCGAAGAGGCCGAAGACGTGATCCACCGTGGCGAGAAGCTGAGCGTCATGTCGGCGCACGAGTACGAGTCTATCATGACACCCACGGCTCAGGACGTGCAGGAGGCGGTGGAGCCCTCAACCAGCGCCAACACGCATGTGCGCAAGCTCACGCTCATCGACGCCATCCTGAGCATGGACTTCCTCTTCATGTACCTCATGTTCTTCGCCAACCAGATCTACGGACTCATTGTGCTGTCCAAGCTCTCGAGCATGTGCACCGACATCTTCAACAAGACGGCCGACCAGGCTGCCGACATCGTGAGCATCAACGGCGTCTTCAACTGCTGCGGACGTCTGGTGTTCCCGCTCGTTTCGGACCTCATTGTGCGCAAGTTCAATGTCGAGCACGCCTTCGCGCGCAAGTGCCTCTACTTCTACGCGCTCGCCTCGCAGATCATCATCATCGCCGTCTTCCCCACACTTATGCGCAACGACCACTACACAGCCTTCTGCGTGCTGGTCTTCATGCTTACCCTGGCGTACGGCGGGGGCTTCGGCACCATCCCGTGCTTCCTCACGGACATGTTCGGCGCCTTCAACATTGGCGCCATGCACGGTCTTATCCTCACGGCCTGGTCCATTGGCGGTGTAGCGGGGGGTCTCACCTTCAACCACACTTTCCAGGACCAGCTCGCCGACGGTGTCAGCGTCGCGGATGCCTACATCTCGACGGTGAACAAGATCCTGATCATTGTCATCATCGGCTTTGTTTTCATCTTCCTCGTGCGCACGAACCCCAAGGATCGATTCGAGCCGGGCTACCACTTCAGCATCTTTGGCAAGCGTATCATCAGTATCAAGGGCAAGAAGGAGGAACCGCTGCTCCAGGAGGCCTAGAAAGCTGTGGAAGAAGCAGAGTGTCTCGAAGCAAGAGAGCGCGCGCGTGGCGGTGCCAGTGCATTTTTTTCCCTGACTGAAGTAACCCAAAGTACAACCACAATGAGTTCAAAAATGCATTTGTGGGTGCCCAAAATACCGCCGTGTTGTGTGGGACGCGAAACGACGCGACCTGCAGGAGTCTGCAGTGGGGCTGTGGAGCAAGACCAAGCACACGGAAAAAGGCGCTGGCTGCGGCTGTGCGCTCGAAGGAGTTGGCAGGCGTCAATCATGTGCGACGACGAGGAACTGGACGACCTGGAGGCCAAGGTGCGCGTCTCCGCTGGGCTTAGCAGCTGTGGCTTCTTGCTGTGAAGCCGCTTGCCACTTCGGTCTGACACCATGCTGCTGTGTTGTATTGTGTGCGAGTGCAGCTAGAAGACTTGACGCGCCAGAATGACGTGCTCAAACAGGAGAACGAGCTGCTGGAGTCGTATCTGCAGCGCAACGGGCAGCCACAGGCTGGCAGCGATGACGAAGAGAAGCGAGATGAGCGCGACAAGAAGTCCGGCGGCGCAGCGTCCCGACAACGGCGAGCGAGAGCCCAGGTGACGCTAACCATCGAACAGAAGAACGATATCTGCAGCACCGAGCTAGAAGCAGCGCAGAAGGAGCTGGAAGAGACGAAGCGGTCGTCGGAGCGACTCATTGACACACTGCGCGCTGTACTGGAGGAGACGGACATCCGCATCGCCGAGCTCAAGAAAGACGCGTATGAGTTCAAGCGCGATATTGTCGTAGGCGCTGAGAACTTTCGCACGGGCAAGACCATCGCGGAGAAGATGATCCGCTACATGGAGGAAAAGCTGCGCCAGAAGGACGCGATTGTGGAGAAGCTACGGCTCAAGAATGCCACGCTCAAGAGCCAAGCGCAGAAGATCGACGCCCAGCTGCGGCACAAAGAAGAGATGGGCGACGCACTGCACTACATCGACTTCCACCAGCTCCAAATTGAGAACAAGCAGTACGTGGCCAAGATCGAGGAACGCAATGAGGAGCTGCTGCGTCTCAAGCAGACCACAGGTAGCACGGTACAAGTGCTTAACAACCTCAAGAAGCGGCTGCACGAGCTGCTCGAGGAGAGCGCATGGTTGCAGAGTGAGATTCGCGCGCGCACGGAGCTTAACGAGAAGATCGTGGAGGAGGTGGCGCAGGTAGACGAGAAGAACCAGAAGGACATGCGTCGCCTGCAGTCGCTGCAGATCCAGCAATCCGCTGAGCCCAGCAAGGACATGCCACAGGTAGTAGCATACATTCGAGATCGCCCTGGTCTACTGCCACACCCTCATAGTCCTACTTTGCTTTGCGTCGTGCGTGCTATCAGATCCTGGACTACGTAGGGCAGAAGGCCAAGATGTATGAGCTTCAGCAAGAGGTCAAGAACTACGAGCGCAAGGTGGAGATCGCCGAGCGCGCGGTCAAGATGCGACGCAGCAAGGCTCGTCGGGCCCAGACCTGAACCTCACGCCACAAGCACAGCTAGCAGTGCTGATCCGTCGCCAGCAGACAGCACACCTTCGTAACAGAAAAGCTTTGCGTCCCAACTACTTGATCTTTAGACATTTCTGCTCCCTGAAAATATAACGGCACAGGTGACTGCTCAAGACTGCGACTCGGTCAGCCAAGCGTCTTCATAGCGCAAGTCGTCAAAGCTCCTGCATTTATCATGGAGAGAGCGCGGATCCGTCGTCGTCGACAGCAATTCCAGCGCCAGTTCGACGTACAAGACCGCGAGCTGCGCTCTGCACTGGCCCTGCAGCAAAACGGGACGTCTGTGGACGCCGTTACGGCCGCGCAGCAAGCACGCCACGTGCTCCAGCTACGCTACGAGCTCGGTGAGCTGTGTGCGCAGTACGACGAGTTCCGTCTAGCCGGGGTCTACTTCCAGCAAGTGCTCAAGACCGTGCAAAGTGCGAGAGCCGCTGCTGAGCCGACTCAAGAGCAACCCAACGACAACAAGGCTAGTGTCGAGCAGCCAGCACAGGACGGTGACAATGACGAAGAGGCTGCCGAAATGGCGGCACTGCATGTGAACGCGCTCAATTGGCTGGCCATCATGCACTTCCGTGCTGGAGACCAGCAGGAGGCCATGGGTTTCCTGCTGGACGCCAAAAAGTTGAGTCGCGAGAAATCGGAGCTGTTGGCGTCGACTATGGCGGGACCACCGCAGGACAAGCCTTTGGCAGTCAACTATGCGCTCTTCTTGCATGCGCGAGAGAACGTTGCGGACGCCGAGCACGCAGCGCTGGCTGTTGTGGACGAGGGAGATCTACAAGACCCGACAGAGGAGCCTGAAGCCGACACGCGGGCGCGAAGTGCGGCCTTCATGCGTACGTTACGAGTGTGAGTCGATTTCGAGCTGTACTAGGATGGCTAATGGGACTTGTGGTGCGGTTTGCGACGATGCCAGTGCTCGCGAGTATCTGTAAGGCTCGAGGCGACGGTGAACGAGCTATGACGTACTCGGAGCGCGCTGTGGAGTTGGCAGATCGTGCGAAAGATCCGCGACTTTCGTCTCGCGCACACAATAACCTGGGTATTCACTGTCTTGAGCAGAACGACCTGGAGCGCGCTCTGGAGAGGTTCGCCTCAGCCTACCGCGCCACACAACAGACCAAGGAGTTTGAACAGCAGGCCATCGTTAAGTATCATCTTGGGCTCACGCTCGCATACATAGGTCGAAACATCGGCGTCAAACAAGAACTTGGCGACTCCGAGGACGAGGACGAAGATGAGAACGAGAAACCGTCCATTCCAGCAACTATGAACGCCAGTCCAGAGCTCTCAAGCTCTGTCAGTGAGACTACGGGTCCGGATACTGGTCTGCCTGTTGCTCAAGGCGATACGAGAGAACTTACGTCGCCTGCGATGGAGCTATCAGTCTCTTCAGCTGTGAAAAATGGCCAGCCGCTAACCAAGACACCCAAAGAGCTCTTCCTGGAAAGCGAGAACCTAGCAAGTGCTTTGCCCACAGCTGACGAACCGCTGCGTGTCCTGGCGCAGTGCTGTCGTGGTGAAGAAGAGTACTACGCAGGTGAGTTCCACACGGCCGAGGCCGAGTTCTCTATCGCACTGGGGCAACTACGCAGTCTCGCGGGTGGTAATATTGAAGAAGAGCTGGACGCGGCCATCGCCGCCTCCTCTGCACTCGGAGATGAGACTCAGGAAGCCCCTGAAGAAGAGGACACCTCTGAGAAGGAAGCTGTCGCCGTGCTTCCTCCACTTCCGACGGAGGTGGCGAAACTACAAGGTCTTCTGTTGAGCTATATGGGCTGCACGCAGCTTGTAGAAGGCAAGTTCTCGCTGGCGGAGCGTTCACACAAGCGTGATCTAGCGTTGGCACTGCGTCAGGAGGACTTACACGCCCAGCACCGCGCTCTCCGCAACTTGGCCATCGTGCTCAATGCCACACAGCGCTACGTGGAAGCTGTACCGCTCTGGCGTGAAGCGCATGAGCTCTCAGTCGTGTTGAGCTCCAAGGGTGAGCAACTCATGGCACTTTCTGGCTTAGGAACGGCACTCAAGGAGCTGGCTATGATGGAAGGTCCCGCTGCTCTGGCTGCCATCAACTCGGCCTCGGACACAACTGAGCCTCTACGACCACTCCAAATCTTCCTGCGCCAACGAGCGCTCGCAGAGGAGGTGGGAGACCTTCACCAGCAGATCCTGGCGCAACGCCATATTGTGAGCGTGTACGAGAGCTCTCTCACAGCTCCCCAGACCGCGAGCGAGGCTGGAGAAGCGCTAGAGCGGCGATTGGGCGAGTGCGATGTGCTCGTGCAGCTTTGCGAGCATTACGAGAATTTGCAGTACCGTGCTGATGCCTACCGATCGTTGGCCAACGCGCTGACAGCCCAACTCATTCGTCTGCGAGCCCGTGCGCGTGGAGATGGCTCTGGAGTGCCGCATTATGGCCTAAATGATGCTATTGCTGTGCTCTCGCACAAGCGGGATAGTGTGTGTGCGAGCTACCAGGAGGCTAGCACCACACTCTCACTGGCCGCCGTGAGCTTATTCCAAGACTCAGAGGAGCAACAGGATCCCAAGACGCCCAAGCCCAAGCAGGAAGAGCGGCACGCCCGCGCGCCACTTACTAGACTAGAAGTTTTACAGCGTCGCTGAGCTGTGAAGGTGGACGGATGAGGACACTACAGCAGTGGCATAGTCATCAGGCGTTTTATAGATCGGATTGAGACGAACACTGGCGTCTTTTGTGCGTGGGAGGCTAGCAAAAGGCGTCATGGTTTCTTGGAGGACTTGCGCTTGTCGCTGGAGGCGAGGATCTTGAAGTTGCAACACAGTGTCGCATCCACGACAAGCATGGCGCCAGCGTTGTCGAACTCGTTGCAGTAGTTGGGCGCCGAGAAGACGGTCACGAGCTTGCGGCCGGCGAAGAACTCGTAGCCATCCGAGACGACCTGATGCGCGCGACACACGAGGTCCAGGTCGTGCGTCTTGAGGAACTGGTCCACCACATCCGTGCCGAAGATGTACGACACGCCGCGGTCGCTCTCGGTCCAGCCGTGGCTGTCCGGGTCTGGGTCCGACCAGAGCAGATCACATAGTAAGCCTTCGTCTGGGACGTCCGTGGGGCGGCGGATGTTGCGGATCTGGTCCAGCGTGTACAGGTCCGGGGATAGTCCTCCGTGTGTGCAGAAGATCTACCACATTGACGTCGTTAAACGAGGTCGTAGTATCACAATGGAGGTGAATGAGGTATATTGGAGGAGAAGACGTACCTTTCCAGCGACGAGAGCGGCGATGGGCATACAGTTGAAACAGTCGCCAAAGGTGCGCCAGACTTTGACCGAATAGCGGCGCTTGCATTCGTCGTAAAAGCCATAGATGCGGTTGATGGAGGCGCATTCGTGGTTGCCTCGAAGCAGATAGAGCTGCTCCGGGTACTTGATCTTGTAGGCAAAGAGCAGACAAATGGTCTCGATACTCTGCATGGCGCGGTCCACGTAGTCTCCCAGGAAGAGATAGCGTCTTTCGTCCGGGAAGCCGCCCATTTCAAAGAGCCGAAGCAGGTCCGAGTACTGCCCATGTGTGTCTCCGCAGATGTTGGTAGGCGCCGGGATTTCCAGCAGCGGTGGTTGCTCCAGGAACACCTGCATTCGTATGGACTCCAGAGTGAGTTGACTGTGCCTACAAGAAGGAAATACTGGGAATGGACCTGGGGACGTACCGTGCGGATGCGACGACAGAGCATGAGCACTTCGTCCGTGGTAAGATCCGTCACTTCGGTCTGCGTCGGCTTGTCCTGCACGTGGAGCAGCTTCCGGATGACGCCATCGAGCATGGCTGCACTCGGGTCGGTCGCCATAGTAGCAGGAGCTCGTTGGTTGCGTTGAGCGAGAGCGCAAGAGAGAGAACGACCGAGCAGGTGGAGCGCTAGATGGCGTCTTGCACTAATTGCGGCCGACGCGACGCCATGGCAAGCCTCCAACTGCTGGCGCCGTTATTTTTACGAACGCGGGTCCGTCGCCCAAGGATGGGGCCTATTGTTAGACGTTGGGAGTAGGCTTCCATGCACACGCAGACCTGCAGGAGTCGGAGCCTGCGCTTCTCGTCCAAGTTGCAGGAATGCACTGTTTCGGCTGGTACCAATTTTCAACTGAGTTCCCACAAGGTACTATCACTTTTGTTTGTCATGCTCCACTACTACTGGTGGCAGTCTTTATTTTCCTGCTCTAGACTCTAGACAAGTCGTGTGCTGCAGTGTACGTGGCACGTTCCTTCGCTAATTTCCCACGATCTTGTCTCGATGGTAGATCGACCGGCGTGGTGAGAGTGGTTGGTCCACTGGTGTGCAAGGGAGGCACGGATCCTGGCCGTTCAAGACCATGGGTGCTCCATTCGCTCTAGGCTGATCAAGGACAAGTCGCGGTTCCAGTGAGAAGAACACTTCACGACGATGGCATGCTCGTGCTGCGGGATACTCAACCACAGTCACACCACCAGCGAGAAGGTCTTCTCGTGCTCGCACTGCAGCCTGACACTCGACCGCGATGTGAAGGCCGCGCGCAACGTCTACCTGAAGAGTGAGCACCTGCTCACTCGGGCTCCTGGAGTTTGGATGCCCGGAGATGCCTACTTTGCAGTTGTTAGTTACGCACGAGCTTGCTCACTTTTTTTCGTTTCGAGGGTTCTTGGGGAAACAGCGTGTGAACGCTGTGTAGTTGGCGCGGGGTTCGCTTCTGGAGATGGCTCAGTGTCCCTAGCCGTGCTGTTGAGTGTTCTTGCGCGAGCAACAACCGCTCCAGCTTTTCCGCAGCCATGACAGCTTCGCTTGCGTTGGAGTCTGCTGGCATCGTAAGAATCTTTCGTTTTATCCAGTGTGAGATGCAATGATCATGTGCACGTGCACGCTTGATGTATCTGGGTCCGGCACAGCGCCGTCCACCACCATGAGAACTGCAGAATCCATTCGACACGACAGCCTCGATACAGCCGGGGAACTGGCAGCGAGAACCACCACCATGCGCCTTGCACAATCCCCGCGACTGGACCTTGCTAGCACAAGTCTTGGCGCTGCAGCTCGAGCCTCCATCATGTCGAATGCAGACACCACCACTTTTCACCAAGCAACCACAGTCACCCTAGGTGCACGTGCGCTTACCACCGTGGCGCACATACTTGCCCTTGAGCTGAGCCAACTTGTTGCAAGCTTCGACCTGGGATGCCTGGTGATGGTGGGCTGGGGTGAGCTGGGCACCATACCAGTTCGGACGCCACGCCACTGGGGCTCGAGCTTCTCCTTGAAGAGGATGAACGGTGCGCACTTGCCGAGGCGGCCCAGCCGAGAACAGAAGAAGTGACCCCAGTGCCCCCTAAAACTCAAACGCGAGGCGAAGCTCAGGCAGAAAGATGTCCAGCTCCAAGCCGCTCTCCAGCACGTCGCACGCCGCACGTCGCACGTCGAGTTGAAGCTCTTTTCAGTAAATAAACAGTAGAGGCGCCACCACGACTTCGCCGTGCGACCAGGACCTCCGGCAGACCTTGCATGGACTGGTGTCGTCCGCAACGACCCCACCTTGCCAGCGAAGTGGTGGCCAAGCGGGCACATGAAATGGGCCTTGTCGTCGACCTTGAGCCAGCTCGTGCGCCCCCAGCTGCTTGGAGATGGCGCCCGCGGGTTTCGAGGCTTGCTTTGGTAACTTCGGAATATATCGGCGGAAGCTGTCGCTGTCATAAGCGCGTCACATATCGAAGCAGGTCTCACGCGCTGATTGGTAGGGAAAGATATACCTTCGGTAGTTTATACAAATCAGAGGTATTCTCTTCAAACCTTGAACGTTTTATCATTTGGTGCCATCTGGTCCGGACTAGATATCGTAAGGCGGTGACGGAAACTGCCTCCAAACCAGGGCCACTGGCGGTAGATCTCGTGCTCTCGGCGACGTGAGCACGGCCACCACTGCCGACGAGAACCACAAGGGCAGAAGCAGCAGTGAATACCGTAACCCGACTCATGCACCACTGGATGCTCGCACGAACGTTGGCACCGCAGCATTCGAGTCCACGGCGCGGGGGCTGTCTGCTTTGCATTCGCCAGCTGGCTTCGATTTCTACGAGACTTAGGACATCTGGTGTTCAGTAGTGCAACCCACTTTGCGTTTCCTGAGAGGGAGAATGTGCGGCCCATACAAAGACAAGCACGGGCTTGCTTCCAGAAGCCAAAAGCAGACGTCAGAACGCCATCAGTTCCGGATCCGCATCGAGCAGCGCAAGAAGCAAGCAAGCTCTGAAGCTCGAGCACCAGGAGAAGGAGAGGCGCGGCAACCCGAGCGCCGCAGACTGAGCTAGTAGCGAAGGGGGCAGCATGAAGTTCCACAACCGGGAGGTGCTGAGCGATGTCTGGACGCAGTTCTTCGTGCTGTGTCTGCTCATGGCGCTGGCCGTCGACTCGCTCAAGTACGTGCGCATTTCATCGACACCGCAGACAGCCAAGCGCATGCGGATTGGCTGACCCTTGTGCTATGTACTCTATGCTATGCGCTGCATGACAGCCCCGTGAAGGCCGTGAGTCGGTTCGTGGGCGTGCCATCGTATTACTGGGGGTTTCTGTCCCTGGGCATGATGCTGGTGGTGCTCTTCCACAACGCGGCGGACGTGCTCTACCGCTGTGTGCGCGTCTTCCTCAATAGTATCTTGAGTATCTCTTTCAAGAGCATCGATCTCATCGGGCTGGACAACGTCCCCACTGAAGGCCCCGTCATCTTCACGGGCAATCACGCGAATCAGTTCGTGGACGGCCTCGTGGTTATGATGACCAGTCCGCGTAAAGTGGGCTTTATGATCGCCGAGAAATCCTGGCACCTGCCTGTGGTGGGCCAGCTGGCGCGTATCATGGGTTGCATCCCGGTGGTTCGACCGCAGGACTCGGTGGTCTCTGGTGTCGGCAAGCTTCGTCTGGCCAGCGCCGACGCCGTCACGCCCGCCAGTTCAACCAGCGGTGGCTCTAGTAGTGGCAAGCCCCAGTGGCTTCTGCTTGGCGACGGCACACGCTTCACCAAGCAAGTGACTCCTGGGGACCAGGTGCGTTTCCAGGGCGTGAATGTGAAGGATTCTGGCTCGCCCGTCAAGATCTTGCAGGTACTGGATGACACGCAGCTCATGGTGGAGGCACCGCTGAAGAATGGAGTGGATCAGCTGGTGCTGGAACCGTCAGCTTTCGGCATCTTCAAGCGCGTGGACCAATCTGTCACCTTTGCGAA
Source organism: Halophytophthora batemanensis (assembly GCA_023338225.1). Taxonomy (NCBI): domain Eukaryota; phylum Oomycota; class Peronosporomycetes; order Peronosporales; family Peronosporaceae; genus Halophytophthora; species Halophytophthora batemanensis. The sequence goes on from JAADYK010000036.1 coordinate 11,615, forward strand.
GGTGTACACGCATCTGCAGCGTGGAAACTGCATTGGCATCTTCCCAGAAGGAGGTTCTCACGACCGCACGGATCTACTACCGCTCAAGGCTGGTGTGGCTGTCATGGCGCTCGGCGTCAAGGACAAGTACAACATCAACGCGCACGTGGTGCCCGTGGGGCTCAACTACTTCCGTGGCCATCGCTTCCGTGGCCGCGTCACAGTAGAGTTCGGTACGCCCATGACGGTGGACGACGAACTTATGACCAAGTACGCCGAGGACAAACGTGCGGCCTGTAACACCTTCCTGCACCGCGTGGAGGAGAGTATGCGCTCCGTGATCGTGACTACGCCGTCCTACGACATCATGCAGGAGGTTCTCATGGCTCGTCGGCTCTTCCAGCGCTCAGGTGTGCGACTCTCGGCCAAGGAGACGCAGGACCTCAATCGCCGCTTTGCTGAAGGCTACAAGGTGCTCAAGGACGTCCCAGAGGCGCAACAAGACTTGGCTGAGCTACAGCACAAGCTGGACGGCTACTACAAGGCACTGCGTCGCATGGGACTGAAGGACCACCAAGTGCCGTACATTCCATGGTGGAGCATCCACGACGTACTAGGCTCTGCGCTCTACGGACTGCTGATCCTGCTGCTGGCTTCCATTCCGTCCTTTGTATTGAACGCGCCTGTGGGGCTGCTGGCGCGCTCCGTGGCACAGACGGCGCAGAAGAAGGCGCTGGAGGGCTCCAAGGTCAAGGTGCTGGCGCGCGACGTGATTTTGAGCAAGAAGATCCAATTCTCCATCGTGGCTGTGCCTGTGCTGTGGTTCATGTATCTACTGGCAGCCGTGGCGTTCACGGACTGGTACTGGTCGTCCATCGCGCTGCTGTTGCTGTCTTTCCCGCTCTTCTCGTTCTTCGGCGTGCGCTCCGTGGAAGCCGGCATGATCGAGCTCAAGACGGTGCGTCCGCTCTTCTACCGCCTGCTGCCGTCCTACAAGGCCGAGCAGGACGAGTTGCCTAAGAAGCGCATCGAGCTGCAGAAGGAGGTGCGCGACTTTGTCAAGAAGTTTGCGCCGTATCTGGGCAAGCTGGCCGAGCCCACCAAACTGGACTGGAGCCAGTACATGCACGAGCGTTCTCTGCAGCTCACCCAGCAGAAGGACACAGCCACCACGGCGGCCACGGACTCACAGACACCGCCACCACCGCCGCCGTCTCTGGGGGCCAGCGAGGAGGAGCAGCAACAGGAAGAGCCCAGTTCGCCCGTGGCCACCATCACCAAGTTCCACGATCTCAGCATCCTGCGCAAGTCGGACAAGTCAGTGGTGGATCTGGCAGGGCTCGAGCGCTCCATGTCCTGTCCGCCAGGCTATGAGGAGCTCGAGGACGAGGTGGCCAAGCTCAATATGCGGCAGAACTCACGCGACCAGTAAGTCTTGCGTCGAACAAGGCCTGGTAGCTACTACTGTTTGTAGTCTGCAGTCTGTGTATGTTCAGGTCCGTTCACAATCGCGAACGCAAAGCTACGCACGCATCTACGGCTCTACTTCTCCTTGTTCGTCTACGCTAGCTTCAACCTCTGCGTCGCTCTGCTCTGTGAAGTTTACATTGCTGTCACAAGCGTGCCCTTGTGCGTATATAGCAGGCCGGAAAACAGCGAAGGTAAGCTGAAGGTTGAAAGCAAAAGAAGACGTGAAAGCCATACATATCCATTGGGTTGGTGGGGTCTACTGCAACCTCTCTACTCCAGCAAGTTCCGTTTCACATACTACTCCCTCCAGCTAAAGCCTCAGCGTTGCACGCTTAGGCTTTGTGGAAGATGGAGCCGCGACGCAGCGCCGACACGGCCTCCTCGCGGTCCTTGGGACTCAGCTGGTGCAGCAGCTCCAGGATGCCAGCCACGGCGGCCTTGGGGTCCTTGCGACCCAGCTCCACCACTTGCGAGGCCGTCTGCTCCTGTGCCAAGGCAGCCACACGCGAGTTGATCCAGCTCTTGTCGCTGGCCAGCCACAGCAGCACGCCCTTGTCGCTCTGCGACCACAGCTCCGACACCGACACGTTCTGCTGACGCGGCACGCGACCGCCGTTCACAGCCTCCGTGAACCACCCCTTGAGCACCTGCTCGGCGGCCACAAAGCTCACGGGTTTGGCGCTGCCGGCGCTGGCGGCCACGAGCTCGCGACGCAGCGCGAACTCGGCGAGTTGGCGCTTGAGACGCCAGTAGAAGAAGGTACGCGCGTTTGCCCAGGGCACCACTTCGCGGATGCAGCCCACAGACTTCATGCGGCCCGGCGTGTCGTGCAGGTCGCCAAACTCCGTGGCAACCTGCACGTAGATGGGCAGCAGCGCGTCCTCGCGCGCCTTGATGTCTTGCGCGAGCTTCACAGCCTCCTCCGAGTCCTTCTCCTCGGCCGCCAGACGCGTCGTGAGCTGCTTGAGCTTGTCGTCCAGACGGTGCATAGACTGCAGAAGCTGCTTCTTGCGGTACTTGATCTCGATGAGACCGGCCGGCTCCAGCACGCCACCACGGCCCGCCGGGTCCGCGTACATCTCCATGATGCCCTCGTTGATGGTAGGGTCCACCACGGCCCAGGCACCACCACGCAGCTCAGCGAACGGCGGGATGTACACAAACACGGGCTGCTCGTAGTTCACGAGACCGTCAACAATCGCCGCGCCAAACTTGAGCACCTCGTCGAACATGTCGCGCTGACCACCCGAGAAACCACGCCAGTTGGCCAGGATGAAGAGTGGCAGGTCCTCGCCCTTGAAGTCCTTGATGGCCGTAGCCGTCTTGTGCGCCGAGTCCGGGAACCACACCTGACCAGCCTGCTGCAGCTGACTCTCCTGTGACGTCGGCATGGCCGGGTCGGCCGGGATCACCTTGGCCGATGTACGCACCTCCGTGACCACGACACCCACCGGTTGACCACCCAGACGACCGCGACCCACAACGACACTCTTGGCCCAGCCGTCAAGCGTCTCACGGAACGAGTCCTTGTCCAGCAGGCCCGAGACCCACTTGCCCGAGGCCTCGTCCACCTTACCGGCCAGCAACATACGCGGATCGTACTGCGTGCTCTTGTCCTTGGGGCAGAACTCGACGGCACGCTCGATCTCGTCGGCGCCTGTGATATCGCGAACGGGGGACGGGCCGCGACGCACAGCCGGCACGAAGCTCAACCACTCGAGGATCGAGTAGATGCCTGACAGGTGGTTCTTGGCCGTCAGATGCGTCACACCGTTGGTGTGCATGATCTTGACGCCACCCAGCTGGTCGTTGGACGTGTAGACGCTCTTGCCCATGAGCTTGTTGAGCGCCTGGTAGCCCGTGAGGATGATCGGCGAGTGCGTCGCGTTCTGAACCGTACGCTGACCCAGACGCACCAGGTAAGCGCCGATACCAACACTGCGGCCACACGCGTACGTGAGCGTGAACACGTCCTGGTACGCACGAGACGTCTCACCAGCGATGGTGCCACTGCCACGCAGACACTCAACACCCAGGTCCTGCTCGCGACCCACAATGTCCTTGATCACGTAGCGCTCCTCACCCGCAGGTGTGACAAGCAGCTCCGCGTTCACGGCGCCCTCAGCCGACACAGCCTTGTAGTCCTCCGGCGTGAGGTAGAGGTACTGGAAGCCCTTCACGGGGTTGCTCTCGTCCTTCCAGCACACCTTGTAAAGCGCCTTGATGGACTCGGCCATACCGATGCGAGCACCAGCGTTGGCCGAGAAGAAGAAGCGTGGGATGCCCTTCTCACGCGCCAGCTTGGACGCCAGGTCGAACAGCGTGTCTTCACGCGTACCGAAGGAACCAGCCTTGAACGTGATGTCGTTAGCGATGATGATGATCTCACGTCCATCTGGCAGTTCCGGAGTGTACAGCGTTAGCAGCCACGCCACCATGCCAATGTCATTCTGGCCACGAGGACGAGACGTCTCCGTCAGCGCCTTGCCCGTGGCATCCAGGATGAGCTCACGCGTCTCCAGCAGCACGTTGGGGATGGACGTCTTGACGCCACCCGCACGCGAGAGCTGCTGCACGTACTTGCGCCACATCCGCAGCAGGTTGAACTCGATGAGCTCCAAGAAGTCGTACACGTACACCGTGTTGGAGCTGCGCTTGGCCAGCTCGCGCTTCTTGTCGAAGGGGAAGACCACCGGGTACGGCGTCGTGGTGGGCATACCATCCAGCTCACCGTGGGTCTCATCACCGATAGACGTGAAGATCGGCTCGTCGTGGCCTGCAGCTTCCACGTAAGCCTCCACGCGCACCACATATCCTGTGGGGTTGGTAGCCACGAGACGGCACGGGATAGCGGCCGCCTCGCTGTTGAAGCGCGCGATGATCTTGAGCTCCACCGTCGAGACGCCCAGCTGCTCCAGACGCTCGGCGTAGCGGTACGCGAGAATACGGATCACACCCTCCAGGTACTGCGGGTCCACGACCGCCTGCGGCAGGATGTTGAGGAAGACGTGGTTGTTCTTGGTGGGCAGTCCCGACTTCTTAACCACCGGGCTGGACATGTTGAGCTCCAGCGCGTTGAGCGCGTCCACAAGCGAACGCTCGGGACCCGGGTACGCGTCGTACTGCGAGCGCGAGCCGCTGCCGTCGTGGTCCAGCTGACGCACCACCGAGCGCACGAAGATGCGCTGGAAGCGGTCCGACACAATGTGCGCGTCCGACTCCTTCATCTTGGCCAAATACAAGTGCACGTTCTTGTTGTCCGAGGCCAGCGGCACCACGCTGTAGTTGCGCAGACGACGCAGTTCCAGCTTGTACGCCAGCGGCGACTCCATGTGACGCACGATCTTGTCCTCGCTGTAGTCCAGACGGCACGGGAACGTGTAGATGTTCGGGTAGAGCGCCATGTCGGCGCTGTGGGACGCGATCTGCTCAATGTCCTGCGGACGCACCGAGAACGTCACACGACGGATGTTGTGCGAGCGCAGATCGGCGTCCACCGACTTGAGGAACGCCTCGGCCTGCTCCAGCAGCGCCGCCTCCTCCGTGTGCTCGTCCAGCAACACCACGTGCAGCACGTTCACAGGCGGGTCCTTACGCACCGACAGCGACTTTTTGCCCAGCGGGAAGAGGGTCATGATGTCGTTGAAAGACTTCTTGACGGCCTCCAGAGTGGCCATCCGCACGATGGCACCGTGGCGCTCGAACTCGGGGGAGATCTTCTGGTTGAAAGCCGAGGCCTTGGTCGCCACGGGCTTCTCCTGCTCCTTCTCCTTCTCGCTCTCGTCCTCGGAGTTCTGCTGGTCCAGCGAGCTGGCCGAGCTGTTGCGACGCAGCAGACTAGCCAGGTCGTCGTAGCTCTCCGCCGGAGCCACACCCACAGCCAGCGCGTCGTGCACAGGCGACTTGAACTGGAACGTCTTAGCGAAGATGTCTCCGAAGCTCATGGTCTCCATAGACTCGATGAGGTACGAACGGTAGACACGGCGGATGTAGAGCTCCAACGCGCACTCGCGGATGCGCGTGTCCTCGTGGTCCAGCAGCGATACCAGCAGGTCGAAGAGCGGGTGCGACTGGTCCAGCAGGTGCGCGCACTCGGCCCCCAGGTCCGTCTTGCTCTCGTCGGCCAGGAAGTCAGTGAGCACCTTCTCCACCTGGCTCAGACGGTCACGGTACGACGGCATCTTGTTGTCGATGAGCAGCTGGCGAGCCTCGAGCGCCACGAGCGAGTACTGCTTGTCCTTGAAGGTGGCCAGCTTCTCCAGCACCGGCACGAACGCCGCCGACTTGATAGACTTGCGGGACACCACGTCGGTGCCACGCGCCAGCTTCGACAGCAGCTGCAGCAGCAGCTTGTTCTTGGTCTCGAGAGCCATGTGCGAGCGGGAGATGGAGAAGGCCTTGGTCAGGTCGTCCGAGTGCTGCTGACGCAGCGCCAGCACCACATCCTCCAGGTTGTGCGAGCCAGCGTACACCGACTCGACCGTGAAGTAAACGTTGAGCAGCTCTGTGAGCGCGTACTCCTCACCCGACTGCAGACCGTTCTTGTATTTGTCCGCCAGGTCCAGCAGCGTCACCACGGACGCGTCAAAGTCCGCCTTCTTCCGGTCCGTGTCCAGCGTCTGTTTGTGCTCCTCCAGGATGGCCACCACCTCACCCACGTTAAACTCGGTCTTCGTGGACGGATCGGCCGCAACCTGCTTCTTGAACGTCTGCAGCTTGTCCGTGATCTTAGCGAACACGTCCAGCGGAATACGACCAGCCAGAGACGACATGGCCTCCTTGACCTCCTCTACGGGCAGCAGCGGCTCGCTCAGCGCCTGGAAGAGTTCCGTAAGCGCCTGCTGCGTCAGGTCCTCGGGTGCAAAGTAGCCCTCAAGCACAGTGCGAAGCACAGACATGGCCTTGCGCATCTTGTGCACCGCCTTGACGCTCTTGCCCTCCTGCTCCTCGGACGCCGGCAGCTTGCCTTCGAACACGTCTGACTTCTTCACACATGACGGATCGTCCAGCTCCATCGTGGCGATGCAGTCGCCAGGCGCCAGCACCGCACCTTCCGACTTGAGCAGCCGAATGACACCAGCTTCAGGCGTCAGCAGCGGCATGTACATCTTCATGACCTCAATCTCCGCGAACGGCATGCCACGACGCAGACTCGCGCCGTCGTTCACCAGGTAGCGAGCCAGCTTACCAGCCGTGTTGGTCACAAGACGCGTGGGGTCGTACTCCTTGGTGAAGACGCACGTGTTGCCATCCACGACGAGACGGAGGCCCTGAGCCTCCTTCGTGGCGTAAGCCACGTGCGACTTGCCGTTCAGCAGCACCAGGAAGCCACCGTCCGAGAGCGTGCGGATCTCCACTTGCACGTACGAGTCGTTGCAGAAGAGTGTGAAGGTCTTGGGGCCACTGCGGAAGGCTGTGATGTCGTACTTAACGCCTTCATAGATGAGCTCCAGCGGCTCCTCCTGTGACAGCAGCTCGTTGGGCGGGATCTGGCCGCGCTCCAACTGCGCCACGTACTCCTCCTCGCGCGCCTTGGACGCCTGGAAGGCGCTGCACACGGCACCAACCAGCACCACCATGAGCTGGTCGGGGCGACCCTGCAGTCGCACTTCCTTGTGACGCGCAATACGCTCGTCCAGCCAGGACGTCGAGATGCGGTTGTACTTAAAGTCGTCCGACTCCATCATGTTGACGATGTACTCCACTGTGGTGTGAATGTCACCACGAATGGAGAGCTCCTTGAGAGCCAGGATCATGTTTTTGCGGGCCTTGTCGCGGGACGGGCTCCAAGAGAACAAGTGGCCGATCTGCGAGTCTGCGAACTCGTGCACCTGGCCCGAAGAGTCCACGGAGAAGTAACCCCACACGTCAGGCGTACTACGGAAGTTGAGCTCCTCGATGGCTCCGCTAGTGGGCTGGAACCCGGCGTTCGGGTCTTCAGCCGTGATACGTGCGGCAATGACGTGGCCGTGTGGCGGCGCCTGCTTCTCCACCTCAAAATCAATGGGGGTCGTGTCAAAGGCGTCCTTCATGTACAGACGGCGAACGTCCGGGATGCAGTGCAGCGGGATTCCCATAGCCACCTGCAGCTGTGCCGCCGGCAGGTTCACGTGCGTGATCATCTCCGTCACGGGATGTTCCACCTGCAGACGCGGGTTGAGCTCCAAGAAGAAGAACGAGTTGCCGTTCGCCTCGGGCACCTCCGTGAAGAGGTACTCAACCGTACCAGCGTTCACGTACTGCACCTCCTTGGCCAGACGCGTGGCTGCACGCATCATCTCCTCCCAGACTTCCTCAGTGGGGGCCAGCACAGGGCCTTCCTCCACAATCTTCTGGTGACGACGCTGCACGGAGCAGTCACGGCCGCTCAGAGCAATGGCGTTGCCGTAAGTGTCCGCCAGCAGCTGAACTTCCAGGTGGCGCGACTTGGGGGCCAGCTTCATGACGAAGATGGGAGAGCCGGGGATTTCACCACACACAGCTTCCCAAGCGCTCAGCACCTGGGACTCCTCGTGCACCTTACGGATGCCCTTGCCACCACCGCCTTCACTAGCCTTGATCATGACGGGGAAGCCGATGCGCTTGCACTCCTCGAGGCAGTGCTCGCCGTCGCGCAGCATGGCCGAGTTGTAGACTTCCTCCGGGATGCCATCGTGCTTGGTGTAGTCCACCTCGATGCCGTCGCCGTTCCAAGCGATAGTAGGCACCTTGGCACTCTGCGCGATGATGGTGGAGCCGATCTTGTCGCCCAGCGCACGCATGGGCTTGGAAGGAGGACCGATGAAGATGATGTTGCGGTCCGTCTGCGCCAGCGAGTCGGGCAGCAGCGGGTTCTCGGAGGCGTGGCCCCAGCCGGCCCAGACGGCGTCCACGCTGAAGCGCTCGGCGATTTCGATGATGAGTGCCACGTTGGCATAGTTGTTGTTGTTGGAGCCGCCGGGCACTTCGACGACATGCTCGGCCATGCGGATGTACTCGGCGTTGGCCTTGAGGTCTTCGGGCGTGGCCATGACCACGAACTTGACCTTGTGCTCGTCCGCGAACATCTCGTAGCTCCAACTGCGGATGCTGCGGATGGCCTTGACGGCCGAGATGCCGTTGTTGGCGATGAGCACGGACGTGATGGCGCGCGTGCCCTTCTGCTCGCGCACGTACTCCTCCATGCTCGTGTACGAGTGCGGGTTGGCCTCGCTGCGCACGCGCTGCTCGGCCAGCGTCTGCTCGGGTTGCTCCTGGGCCACCATCTCTGTGCTCGTCTCCTCAGCTCTCTGCCCTGCGGCGCCAGTTGCGGAATGGCCACTCATTGCTGGCATGCCCCTGAGGTCCCCCTTTTGCTTTGCTCTGCTCTGCTCCGTTCTGCTCCTTTGCTCCTCTGGGGTCGGGCCGCGGGCGATGACGGAGCCTTGGGCGGCTACTTGAGGCGCTCCTGCTGCGTCACTGAGGGCAAGGACGTGTCGGTGGCGCGGAAGTTGCGAGCAATCTTGGCGCTGGATGACACCGTCGACGTCGATTCGCCTCCTTTTGGCGAGGTCCGAGGGCCTCTTTTAGGCGAAGACCTCTCGCATGAGGCTGCCAACTCAAAGAGTTCCGCGCCCCAACCCCCTCATTAGTAGCCCGCGCATGGAGGGGCCGCAGTTGGGATAAAACCTCAACGTCGCGGCATACAAACTCCCAGTCTTTGGCGCGATCTGCCGGCCAGCACCGGGACGCGGTTCACTGAGGTTCTTTAGAGCGATGACGCGGCCTTTTGTACGTCAGCGCTCGTCACGGGGTCTATGACGTCGCTCGGGCCACGCCGCACGGGCCCACCATACAAACGCCAAGTCATGGACCAGCGTCCCCGGGGCATGCCGCGGCGGTCTGAGCGGGCGGAACGCAATGCGGAAGATGCGCCAAGCAGCCTGGCGAATTGGCTGCCAACGTGGCTGGCTGCCAGGCTGCCCGCGCGCCGCGCGCCTCGCGCTCCCGCGAGGCATCAGTCGACAGACCACCAGCTTCCTCCGGGCGCTCTGTTTAACAACGCGCCTCTGGATGACATGGACTGCTCTGGCCAGGCTGGCCGGCGTGCGCAGCCAGCATCGCGATGGCCCGAGCAATCCGAGCTCGCGCAAGCTTCGCCGGGGATAGAGACCCGGGGCGCGGCAGGAATGGAACGCACGCCAGCACCACGGAGGGGCACGCAACCGCAGAACCGGCCCCGCAAACCTGGCGTCTGGCGTGTCGAGGCCAACAGAGCCCCCGCGCCTTGGCTCTGCCTTGGTGGCGGCCAGTCAGTGACACCGCCAAAATCTTCGGGCCCCAAGCAGCTTTTCAGCCAATCCGCGCCATTGAGGACGCTGCGACCACCACTCTGCACATGACGTCACGGCTTGGGCGGCCCCCTCAGTCCATGACGGAGCTGCATCGCGCCCGCCCACACCCCTACATCATTGGCCCAGCGCAGACTCCGCTTGCGTCGCCCACGATGACACCCGCATGTCACACCCGCCCGGAGCGATGACGTTGCAGACCGCAGCCATTCCCAAACACTGGAGTGATCTGCTCGACTCGGCTCAGCGCAGCTCTGCTGTGGAAAGCGACGACCAATGCAATACACACGCCAGCAAACAGCAAGCATCGAGGCGCTATGATACAAACAGAAGCGCGAGTGGATTCCTAGGCGCCATCGGGTTGCACTGCAGCAGGTAACGGGCGTCACGCGGGGCCCAGGGCTGCGCCACGCCGACTTGATGCGGCGCGGTGCAATCTGCAGCTGGTTGCAGTTGTTCACTCTCTAGCTGCGGCGCTTCTTGGCCGGCGCCTTGCGAGCTGGCTTCTTGGCCGTGGTCGCCGCCGCCTTGCGCTTCACTGCGCCCCGCTTTTTGCTTTGGAACCGACTCACGTCGTCGTCGTCTTCCTCTGCCTCGCTCTCCGCGTCCGAAGGCGGCGCTAGTCCGCCTTCGTCGTCGCCCATGGCTACTGGAGCTGCCTTCCCACGGCCTTTCTTGATCGTAGTGGACCCCAACGCCGACTCCACCACGGCTTGCGACTTGTGCGACGCCTTGTTGTATCTGCGAGTGTCCAAGAAAGCAAGCATTAGCAACGAGTCACACCGCAACGACAGCAATGCAGCGTGCAATAGAGGGGAGGATGGTTGCAATTCCACGTACAGACGCGTGAAAGAGGACTTGGCCTTGAAGTCCAGCTGGCTGTACGAATAGCGCTTCACGCCCGGGAACTTGAAGCTCTCCATGGACTCGGTCAAGTCTTCACGCGTGATCTCACACTCGTCCAGCAGCTCAACCACCTCGTTGATGTTCTACAGCAGCAACCACACGTGAGCCACATAAGCACATCTGCAGCAAGAGATAGACAGCCGTCCGGACGTTGCAGCTCACCTCATCGCCCGAGAGCAGCTTGGACAGCAGGATCTCCTTCATATACGGCACGTAGTCCATGCGGATCACTGGATAACCCATAAAAGCATCTAAACGTCAGAATGCCGACTCATCTAGTCCAGCAAAGAGAGTTGAAAACAGCAGGAGCATGCATGCAAACGCACCTTCCCGAGAGCCTGAAGCATGAGCTCGCATGCGGACGGACAGCTCACTCAGCAGACGCTTTGACTTGTTGGCCGACGAGTTCTTGCCCAGCCACCTACACAGCACGGAGTACAACAACGCAGGTACCACCCGAATTGTGGGTCTAGGTGCATCTCAACAGTGCATGCTCGTCCAATTCCCCGCTTGTAGTGCGGGCCGTACCTGGAGAACTCTGGGTGGCCAATGAACCCAGCAGCGTAGGTGCAGGCACCCACGTTCATGGCGGCTTGCTTTGTGAGCAGGTCCCAGCGCTGCTCCATGCGTACGTAGTTGCCCAGCAAGTCGCTCTCGGAGATGAACTCGGACGCGTGCATGGCCGCCTCCAGCTTCTCGTCCGAGCTGTTGCGGTTGTTCATGATGCTCTGGATGTAGTTTTCCTGCACCATGAGCGGCATGAGGTCGTAGTCCACAAAGTACGCTTCGTTGCGCGCGTCGAACGACATGTCGCGCTGGAAGATCTGCTGCGTGGCGCTGAACGGGTTCAAACGCAGACTCTCGTCCTTGTTATGCTGCGCCGTTGGGTCCACCATGTCCTTGTACGTGATGTTGGTCGTCGTGAGCCTCCAGCGTTGCATCTGCGTGAGCAACTGGCGGATATCGTTGCCGCAGCGGTCAGCAGCCTCTTCAATGGCGTTCTTCTCCATGTTGAGACCTTCCTTCAGCCCGATCTCCATCAACCGCTTGGCAATTTGGCCCTTCGTCGGACGACGCATGCGTAGATCGAACGAGTGGTTGGCCAGAGAGCGCACCTTTTGGCTCTGACGATCGTTGCAGATGCAAATGATGGGTGTCTTGGACTTCTTCACGAGCTGGATGAGCTCCGCCGTGCCTCCGCGGTCGCCACCAGACATGCCGTCTACCTCGTCCATGATCACCACACGACGTGCGAGATGCATCTTCTCCTTGGACTTGCCCGTAGGCGGGCCAAACTGCAGCGCCTGTGTGCCCAGCACGTCCTTGAGTCCGCTCTGCAACATTTTCTTGCTGCGTGTGTCACTGGCATTCAGTTCCGTGCACTCAAAGCCGCACTCACGAGCCACCAGGTTCGCAATCGTGGTCTTACCGATACCTGGAGGACCTGAGAGAAGCACAGTCTTGGCTCCGCGGTTCTCCGACAGTTTGGTCGTGAACGGGACCTTCTTGGTGCCTTTGACATGCACCGCCTCCCAGTCCATGAGCCACTGCTTGAGCTTCCGGCCTAACTCAATGTTGCCAATCATATGGTCCAGTGTCTTGGGCGAGTACTTGTCCGTCCACAGCTCGTCATTCACCACACTAAACCACAAACACCGCACGAGAAATACATGGTGAGTCAGCAGCACCTCTCAAATGTACAAGGTCGCTCGCTCCCAAGCCGTCACGTACGTGCTGAGCTTCTGCTTGCCCTTCGCCGAGCTATTAACACTGCCCAGTGCCGCTTTGCTTTTGGCCTTGCTCTTCTCCGCTTGGAAGTCACGTGCATGCTGTGCTGCCGCCGCCTCTGTGATGAGATTGTAGAACTGGTTCTGGGTTAGGATACGAACACCCTTGGCCAGTGCGTCCTTGTACTTGGTACCTTGTGACACGTCGCCGCCTTGCTCCAGCGTGGATCCCACCACCAAATACGACGTGTTGCGCGTGACGCTGCTACTCCCCACAGATCCTCCGCAACACTTGACTAGATGCACAGCTTCGTCATGAGATAAATTCTCCAGGACACCTGAGAATGCAAAGGTCTTGCCGTCCAGACAGCCCGCACAGGGCGCCGGGACCTTCTTCAAGGACGATGTGCTCACAGGAAGCTCGCTCTTGACTGGTTGGGTTACACCAGCCTCCTTTTTCACGACAGACTTGCTGGTGACTGGCGTTGGCTTGGAGATCGCCACCTCTGGCATGTCTTCGTCCTCGTCCTCGTCTTCCAGGACAGAACGACGTAGCCGCTTCCGCCGCGGCGCTGGCGCCTTTGGAGCCGCATCTACCATTTCGTCATCGTCGTTGGCGTCGCTCTCCTCCATCTCAAAGTCCGAGTCATCGTCCAGCTTCTTGTGCTTCTTGGTGGCTGCACGCTTGGTGGTGCTACTGGGCGCCGCGTCATCTGATTCGCTGTCATCCAGCACCACGACCTCCTTCTTGGCCGCACGCCGAGTCGAAGCACGCGGCGGTGGCGTCGGCTCAGGTTCTGTAGACTTCTTGGCCGCGCGCTTGGGTGCTGCTGCGTCGCACACAGCGTTCAGGGAGGCAAAACAGGATGCACAGCGGTTCGTTACGTGGATGGCAAGCGTCGGTGGCCGAGGGACAGAGAGCACTCGCTACCTTTGGCTGGAGATGCGGCCTTGGGCTTGCTGGTGCTACCGCCCTTCTTCTGGAAGAACGAGCGGATGTCCATCTTGCGCTGGGCTGCGGCGTGGCGCGGCGGGGCGGGCCGAGGGCGTCTGCTGTGGCTCTTCCTCGCGAGCTTTGGCTCGGGTCTCGGCGCCACCAAGATAAATTTCCCGCCAACTGGGCGAGGGATTCGTTCTTGTAGAGAGAGATACTCGGGACTGTCACTTGGAAGCCTTTGGATTGGCTCATCCGCCGCTAGGGAAGCGCTGCCAGTGGCTGAAAACGCGGGTAAAAGTGCTCTTGTATAGGATGAAGCACCTCCATTCAAAACGATAACAGCTCCAATTGCCGATATGTGTTGCAACTCCGAGGTGGCGACCCAGCATATTGCTGACGTACCCTTCCCCCCGCGACTTCTCATTTCTCCAATCACAGCACGTTAAACGATTTTCCTCCAATCACCATCGCTTCTCACCCAGCCGCCAACGTGGAGGCGATGGCTAAAAGCCAGGAAGGTTCACCCAACTTCAGTATCCGACGCACCACAGACCGGAGGCAAGGCGCTTGCTGGCTCTTCGCGCGCTGGCGGCCATGGCACTCTCCCCGACGGCGCTCAAGTATGCGAGTCTGTGCGTGCTGTGTCTGCAGAACAGTCTTCTGGCCGTGCTCATGCGGCTGTCGCGCGTGGGCGACTTCCCGCGCTTCAATCCAGCCACGGCAGTCTTCGTAGGCGAGGCGCTCAAGCTCCTCACCTGTTTGGCGGTGCTGACGCACGAGTTCTCGGAGCTGCACGGCCCCGAGCGCAGCAAACGCGTACGTTCTTCCATTCGCACTATCCTGGACCGCCGCGAGCTGCTTCGTGTGAGCGTGCCGGCGCTCCTCTACGTGGTGCAGAATAACCTGCAATACGTGGCAGTGTCCAACCTGGATGCCGCCACTTTCCAAGTCACGTACCAACTCAAGATCCTCACCACAGCGCTCTTCTCCGTGGGGATGCTGCGCAAGACCGTGCTACCTATGCAATGGGCTGCTATTGTCACGCTCATGCTTGGCGTGGCGCTCGTACAGCTGGACGACGCGTCAGCGACTCCTTCTGCCAAGAACGATCAGGCGACACAGAGCACAACTACAGGCTTGCTGGCTGTCATAAGTGCCTGCATCTGCTCGGGCTTCGCTGGTGTGTACTTTGAGAAGATTCTCAAGGGCGCAGGCTCCACCACCACGCTCTGGGAGCGCAACGTACAGATGTGCATGCTGGGGCTCACTCTTTCGGGAGGTGGACTGCTCTACAACGACTTTGCTTGGCTCACCACGCGTGGCTTCTTCTACGGCTATCGACCTGTGGTCTGGGCTGCCATCGGCCTCAGCGCCTTTGGGGGTCTCCTCACCGCCGTGGTGGTCAAATACGCCGACAACATCCTCAAGGCCTTCGCCACCTCTATTGCCGTGGTGCTCTCCGTCATCATCTCCATCTTCGTGTTCGACAAAATGCCTACAGGTCAGTTCGTGCTCGGCGCAATGCTGGTCAACAGCTCCGTGTATGCTTACGGCAAGGCCCCAGCCTGGACCAAGGCCAGACACGTTCCCATCCTGCCGCAGACTGTAAACTCGGGCAACGACTCGGCGTCGGTCAAGCACGTCGCCTAGTGACACTGCCTACAACTGGGGCCTTCAGCAAAGTCAGCGCCACGCGATGAAAATGTCTTCATGAATAGAAGTCCACAATGTAAGCTCACCATGCTTCTAGTCACATCGTTGCGTGCCCGTCAGTGTCGTAATTATAGCGAGCACCACCGCCCGTTCTTCTTTGACTGTTGCTTCCGGAAGCGCCCACTCACAAGCGAAGCATGCCGAGATTCCAGCGACTTGTACTGGCTACCATGCTTACGCGTGGACTGCAGTTGTACAGCGTAGACAGCACCACAACGTCCAAGATGTGCGAGGTGGTCATCGACGCTAAAGACGCTCAAGTGGCTGGGCTTGACGCCATGACGCCATGGCCCGACGCGAATGTAAACTGCGTTCGCTGTCGCAACTGTGGATCCCTCTGGGGTTCCAGCACTAACGTATCTGCTGTTGCTGTCACCAGATGCCTGCTCTGAGGTCCATTGTAGAGCGTCTGGAAGTGAATCGCCGACCTGTGGACGTCGCCAGCGCCTCCAACCACCCGGTCCAGGCGTGGGGAAGCTCCAGTGCCAGTGCCACGCTCGCAGACCTCGCAGGTCTCCAGTTAACCATCCAGTTCCGTCAAGGTCTCCCGAGAGATGTGCGCGATGCCATCACAGTTGCGCTCACCTTGGAGAGCCATAGTGCATCCGGGATCTCCGTCGCCATCAATGCCCAACCCGACGGCCACCGCCTGCAGCTCTCGCTGGATGTCGCCAATGCACGCAAAGCGCTCTCCACCATCGGCTTACGCCCACACCACGTTCAACTCGAGCTCCACTACGTGGACATGCACGTACGAGCTCTAAATCCAAAGTTTCCCATGCGTCTATCGCCAACCTTGGACTCACTCCCTCTCTCGATGTTTGGCTTCTGATCCTAGGACTCGCTGTACTTCGACCTCGGCGAGTTCAACCTCGCATCTACGGACCCACCGCTTGCTATTGATCTCCTGACGTTCAGCTGGCTCGAATTACTAGACGGCACTTTCTGGGTCGAGTTTCTGCGGCGCTGCGAGCAGGATCCAGGCTTCGAGGCACGTCTGGCGCAGCACCTCACAGCCACGCAAGCGGTGCGTCCTTCAACCGCTTCCTCCGCTTCTTTCGCAGTATTTAGAGGTTTCACAGCGCTCCTTTCCGCGTGGATTCCCTTTCTGCATGCTCCAGTTCGTGGCCTTCGTATCCCTCGGCTATCGCTGCATTGTGGCATGGCTCGGGCCGCTGGACTTGACGCGCTGGCAGCAACGCAGCTACTTCTTCACGTACGCTGTGAGTGCGCTCTCCCAGCTCGTCTTCCTAGCTTGGAGTCTCGGCATCTCGTCCATTCGTCTCGCGTTGCCATTCGCTGCGATCTTGGCGCTGCTCTTCTTCGCGGCTTTCAACTTGACCAACGCGCTGCTGCTGCTAGAGCCCGAGAGCACCGACGCGCAGCTTACAGATGCTGCATGGACGTTTCACGAGGGGTTTCCCGACCGTAGACGTTCTGTCAAGCGCGCGCGGTGGCACTAGCAGCCTCAGTGGCTCACCAGCAGAGTAGACAGAGCTGGAGAGGACGGACAAGTGCAGTGTCTATCTATTTGGCCGTCACACCGCCCTCATCACTCCTCGTCTTCCATGGAGAAGGACAGCAACTTTTGGTTGCTGAGCTTTGGACCCTCTGCACGCTTGATCTTCTTACGCTTGGGCTTGGGCTTGTCGCTACCTGGTACGCCACCCAATTGCGCCACTTGCTGCGTCTTCTTGCGCTTCTTGCGCTGCGGCTTCGAGTCCGCGTCGGCGTCTGCTTTCTGCACTCCACCGTCCGCCTCAGGGTCGGTAACGGCCTGCTTGCCTCCCTTCTTGGCCTCATTGGTCTGCTGTTCGGCCACATAGGCGTCTATGGCGGCCTGCTGCACCTCGTCCAGCTCGCCGTCGTCCTCGTCTTCCCCCGGCTTGGGCAGCGCCGCGAACTTGGCTTGGATGGCCGGCGCCTGGTGGTACTTCTGCAGGAACTTGGGGATCACGCGCGTGAACTGCGGACCTTTGCCGCGTGCTTTGCCCTTGCCGCCGCCGCCAGCTCTGCCCACGCTCATGCCGCGGAAGCTGCCGTCCGCCTTCCACTGATCGTCGTCCATCACGCTCGGACTCTCTTGGTGCTTGGTGTTGTGTGCTGCCAGTCGACCGGGATTTCGTGTCGTCCCAGCCAGCGTTACTAAATCACCAATATAGCCTCTTTTTGCGCCGCTCAAAGCGAGAAATTACCCCTATAGCTACTGTTTTGCTCGTCAAGTATGGTTAACTACATATAAAGCTATCGTTTGTCCTGCCAACTATCCGTAATTGCCATACACCCAGCCGCTTTCTCCTTCGTTCGCGTCAAAATCCAAGAGGCCAGCGACCGCGAGCAGCTCCGATCGCCATGAAGCGCGCGCTCGTGATCCGCAACGTATCGAGCCCTGATGTGCCCCTGGACAGACTGGACGACGCCTGCGTACAGGCCTGCGCGGCGCAGGGCTTCCACACGGAGCTGGCCGTGAATGCCGAGTCAGACATCCTGCGCCACTTGCTGCCCAGTCGTGAACGCGACAGACGCGACGACAACCGCCACAGCTCCACAGCCTTTGAGGCCGTGCTGTTCCGCGCCGCGGGACTGTCCGAGCGCCAGCTGTACCCTGCACTACGTCTCCTGCGCTCACTCAGCAAGCAGCTCTTTATCTGCGTGTGGAGTCCGCAGCTGGCCGAGCATCCATTGGGGCGCTACCGCTGCTTCCAGGAAGGCGCCAACATGGTCACCGATTCGCTACCAGCCGTGCGCGATGTCATGGCCTTCATCTCTTCCTGCGACGACAGTCGTGCCTCCATTTCCGCGCGTCGTAAGCGCAGTAGTAGCAGTATTCGCAGTAAATCCGGCGGCCGCGACGGCTTTACGTGCCCATTCTGCGGCAAAGTGGGGTTGGATGAAGACCAGCTCTGGCGCCACTGCCCGCTCTACCACATCAACGAGAAGAACACGGACAACGTGCGCTGTCCGATCTGCCGCGAGACTCCGCGAGGACCGTTCCAAGTGCACATGCACAACGCACACGGGCCTCCAGGCCGTCACGAGATGACCAGCGAGTTCCACATGGCCGAGAGCACACTTTACTCCTTTGCACTTGTGGTGTGTCACAACAAGAAGACGAACCGCTTCCTACTGGTGCAAGAGTTTGCCAACTCGGGCTTCTGGCTGCCTGGGGGACGTATTGACAGCGGCGAGAGTCCAGCGCAAGCCGCTATTCGAGAGACCAAGGAAGAAGCTGGGATCGATATCCGCTTGACGGGACTACTCAAACTCGAGTATCACCCCAAACGTGACCGTGGCGGTTCGCAGTACGTGCGCATGCGCTTCGTCTTTTACGCTGAGCCTCTGGACTGCGACCAGCCGCCCAAGTCCATTCCAGACTACGAGAGCGCTGGTGCCACGTGGTGTGCAGCTGATCAGGTGGCGACACTGCCGTTGCGCGGCCCGGAGCCCGTCACGTTCTTCGACCACATTGTCGCGGGCAAACCCATTTATCCACTGGATCTCATCCACATGACGTCAGCGTCGACTTAGGCAGGGGTCAAGGTTGGTAGATGTCACGCGCGTCTAGATGGAAGAACTTGCGAAGAGAACCGACGACTCCGAGCGACGGTAAGGCACCGTTGTGCTTCCGCTGTGCGGTTGCAGCAAACAAGAGGAGAAAGAGTGGTGAACAAGGGCGTGCAGGGCAGGAATAGAGCTAGGAAGACGACGTACCTGGTAGTTTTCGAGCTTGAGACGCTGGTACAGTCGTTTATGTAGTTGCAGCCAGTGGCTGTCACCGAGCGTGGACTTCTGCATGCGGTCCTGCAGTCGGAAGCACGGGAAGAGCAGCATGGGGAAGCGCTTGTTCATGACCTTGAACTCCTCAAAGTCGATCACACCGTCCTTGTTGCGGTCGAACTCGGCCAGCGCATTTTTGATGTTCCCGGAGAAGACGGGTTGTCCATCGTTCACGAGACTCACGAGCTTCCGGAACTCCTTCTCCCCGATGGAACCCGTCTTGCTCGGGTCGAACGTGTCGAAGGCAACTGAAATGGTAGGCATGAGATGCATAGCCACAGTCAGTTCGAAGTGTAGTGGTGGGTCGCGTAGCTTCTGGGAAGACCCACGAGCCTGGCGTTATGGTACAATCGCGGTCTACTCACAGTGCAGGATCTCGTCGCGTGTGTACATGCAGTAGAGCACCATGGCGTGCACGAACTCTTCGTAGTCAATCTTCAGGCCAAGAACCGTGTAGCGGGACGTATTAGTCGTGGTCAGCATACAGTCACCGCAAGAAGATGCAGACGTACCGTGCCGTTGCTGTCCGCGTCGATCATGCGGAAGAGACCCTCCGAGAAAGGCGTCTTGGTCTCGTCGATGAATTCGAAGAACTCGTCGTAATCGATCATCCCGCTTGAGCTGCAGCCAAGCACGTGCAGTATGCAACGAGAATTTCAGACAAGAGCTACAATGTCTTCAGCATGCATGCGCCGCAGACCACGTACTCGAGGTCGATCTGGTTGAAGCACATCTTGAACTTCTTCAGTTCGTGCTGGCCCACTGCCGGCCAACCCACGCACAAGTGATCGAGTTAAATCCCACAAGAGCTCGAACCGCGACGACAAAAGCCCTTGA
The DNA here is from genome assembly GCA_023338225.1 of Halophytophthora batemanensis. Taxonomy (NCBI): domain Eukaryota; phylum Oomycota; class Peronosporomycetes; order Peronosporales; family Peronosporaceae; genus Halophytophthora; species Halophytophthora batemanensis. The sequence continues at coordinate 31,270 of JAADYK010000036.1, forward strand.
ACGGTACGTACGTTCATACTTGACCACGACTTCGATCGTGGCTGCACGGGAGAGGATAATGTCTCCAGGCTTGCGCTTCCGTGTACGCCCGCGTTGCATGCTCTTGGATTGAGTCTGTTCCGTTGCATTGCTCGCAGTGGCAGCCACTTGGGCATTTGCCGTCTTGGAGCGCGTCACCGTCGAATTGCCTGGCACTGAAGGAAGTGACGTTGTCGACGCTCCCGTGGCAGCCCACCCGTCCTTGGGGGGCTGTACACTGCCCTTCTTCTTCTTCCCACCGCGCTTGCCTTCAGTCTTCCCACGCTTCATGCTCTTGTGATCATTGGACGACGTGAGGTCCTGCAGACTGCTGGATCTGCGTCGTAGCTTCGGGAACGCGCCGTTGGTCTTCCCATTTGCCTCGCCACTTTCGGCCCTGTCACCCTTTGTGTCAAGCAAAGTGGCGCTGCTGCTCTTCCGCAGCAAAGGCCGGTCGTTTGGGTGCGCATGGGAGACGTCTGGGAGTGCGGAAGTTACGTTCGTGTCCGAACGCTTCTCCTTCTTGCCCATAGTGTCGACAGTGCCACCCAAGGCCAGCTACGACAATGGCATTCACAAGCCAGCGCTTCCCGAGGACGAACGCCAACAAATAGTGCTTAAACCATTGCAGTCTACCAGATCGTCACTTTCCACGCGATAATAATAGGGAGCTGGACTGGACTGGATTGGGGGATCAGGGTCGAAGCACTCGGCCATAAGACACTCTGCTGCAAAAGTTGGAGACTATCCTTCACATACGAGACCAAGTTGGTACACTTAGCCATCGGCACAGCCTCATCATTGGCAAATCAACTCAGGCAACAGACTGAAGTCCCAGCTCTATTTGGATGGCAACAACCACGTTAGAAGCATCACAGACCAGTCGCAGAGCACGAATCCAAGCAACCGAACACCATCACATCGGACGAAAGCGAAATACACAGTGTACACTATTGCTCAGAACTCGCAGTGCCCAAGAGGCAGCGGTGACGACACTTACCATCCCATTCTCCCCGCCAATTGCCGTCCTTCTCGTCACAGGGAGATCCGAGCTTCCTGGTCCAACACTAGCGCGAGAAGACACTATCGTAGTGCGGACGGTAGGGCTGCGGAGACTTGGACATGTCGTTTGTCGCCGCGTTGGGGACCTTCTCGGCCTTGGGCTTCTTGGCCGCTCCCTTGGTTTTCTCCATAGCGGCCTTGTTTCCCGGTTTCTTCTTCGAGATCTTCTTAGCGTCCTTGTCGGCCACTGCAACGGAGACTTTCTTACCCTTAACACCATCTTTCTTGGTCTTCTTCGGGTCTCCCTTGGCCGTCGCAGGGCTCTGTTGGGCGTTCTCCCCGGCGTCCAGAACGTCCTCCGAGCCCAGCAGTTTGCGCTTGCGTTTGCGCGACTGTTCCTCCTTCTTCATGCACAGCGCATTCGTGATGAACTCGTTCGCGAACGGTGTGACGGGCAACCGGGCGATACAGTCTTCTGCTGCCGGGTCGAAAGCTTCCACATCGAAAGCGGTGCATCTCGGACACTTGTCGTTCCAGCACTGGCCGTCCACGTCTTCTTTTTCCACGCCGCAGATCTCACATTGAGGCACGACCACCAAGTCAATCACCGACGGGTCGTTCTCGTCCCAGAAACCGCTCTCCAGGTAGTTCAGGTCCAGTCGCGCCTGCCATTCTTGCAGATTCGGACGGCGCTTCACCTTCTCACGGCGACGCATCGCAAAGCGCTTCACCAGATCCTGGAATGCCACATAGCGCGCCGGCGTGGTTCCCATGAGCACGACGTCATCCGCCAGTCCCAGTCGCTCGCGAGCCTTAAGGTTGTTGCGGTTGCGTGCGTTCTGGCGACTGCTCTTGGCGTGGTTCGCGTCCACGAGATGCAGGTCCTTCTTCTTGAACACCTGAAGCACCTTGGTACCCGCCACTTCCACCATACACGTGTCGCGGTCCGCGCGCTTTACGACGCCCGTGCCTTTGTGGTTGGGCAAATTCACCTTCTTCTCAATCCACGAGATGCCGTAGTTCCCACGCGTCGACACACGACGTGTCCGCTTCGCGCCGCTATCTTCGCCCTGAGACTCCTCCTGCGAATGCTCAGCACCCGCTGCATCGTCCGTGCCGCTGCGACTGCCCTCTTCCTCTCCGTGACTCTCACTGTCGTTGCCATTGGTGTCAGCGTTGTGTCGGCTCTCGGCACGACGCTTCTCCTTTTCCACGCTTTTGGCGTGCAGCTTCTTGATTGTCTCCATGTCTTCCAGCAGCGTCAACTCGTAGGCTCGCTTGGCTGTGTTCTCGTTCGAATTCTCCAGTCGCAACTGCACCCAGCCGTTGCCCGAGCGCAGCACGCGACCGTGCAGTCCCTTGAACTTGCCCACGTTGATGCGGCACTTGCGATCGATCCACATCTCTGGATCCAGAATGGACAGCAGTCGGCCCTTGGCATTCGGCTTCTTGACCGGTCGCTCAGGCTCTTCTTCTTCTTCCTCCTCTTCCTCTTCTTCCTCTTCTTCCTCCTCCGCTTCTGGCGGACTCACCTGGATCTGCAGATGCCGTTGACGCAGCGTCACCACTGTAGACTCACTGCCATCCAGACGCACCATCAGTCCGTTCGTATCACGCTACATAACAGTATCAACCCCAATCGTATTGTTAGTACCTCCTTCGTCTTGTGCATGTCCACAAAGGATACAAAGTGCAAGGACACGGCCACTTACCCCTGTGACGACACCCAGCTTGCCGTCATGCTTCTTTAGATACCGCTCGCCACGATACAGCCTGACCAGTTTGATCTGCACACGCGTGCCGACTTCCAGTTCGTCATCCTCCTCGCCCTCCACCTTCTGCTCGTCGTCCGTGTCTTCGCCAGGACCACTCATATCCTCTCCCCCCTGCACGTCGCGGGTTCTACTAGGACTACGACGCGGCGAGGCGGCCGGACTGGCAGCTTCGCCGTCCGACACGAGCTGCAGCGCCGACGGGCGGTACTTGTAGACCACATCACCGTCGCGGATACGCACCTTGAACCACGTGTTGGGGTGCTGTGGCACTTCCTCGATCACGCCCAGCTTGCGCACCGTGTGGGGGACGCGCTGCTCCACGTCAGGCGTCTTGGCAATGCGCACTAGCGCGCCCTCCTCCAGCGTGTGCAGCTCGCGTGCGGTCGCCTTGGGCAGCTCAGCCTCCTCCTCGTCTTCCTCTACTTCCACCTCCTCTGCTTCCTCCTCCTCCTCCTCTTCCTCCTCCTCTTCCTCACCCGAGGAGCCACCGCGGCCCGCCTGGACCTCCCCGTCCAGCTGCCGGAGCACCTTCTTCATGGACGAGCGCGTGTGGCGCGAGGCCTGGCGCCGCGGCCGCAGCGACGTGGAGCCGCCTTCCTCCATTCTCACTTTTGCGCCTTTGCTGCTGCTGCTGTCCGGTCTTGGAGGCTCTTCCGGTTGTCTCGGCAAAAGAAGCGCCAAGCGGAGCGCGCGGGGGAGCTTGACGAGCATACAAACTGCCATATGCGGAATTGGCGCGCCGACGGTGATGGTGCAAAGATGGGTGCAGCCGCAACTTCTTTCTCAAACCTGATCCTGCGACATCTGATGAGTCTGCTATAGCAAATACGCGCCCCATTCGTAAAGATCGGTCTGTGGCGGTCCCTCCATGGACACGCGCCAACGATACCTGAAGGCCTTGCTATACTCCGCTGGAATCAATACCACGATCAGAATACGATGTGAGAGGTTTCTCCTGCAAGATTCGACAGGAGGCGCACTGCCTTTGGTACAAGGAGGCATTGTTGATCGCTGCTGCCACCGGCCGACTCGGCCCGCCAGTGTCGTGCAGTGTCGTGCAGCGTCTGTCACACACCAGTGCCCATCGTAAAATCGCCCCTCCACTTGTTCCTCCGATCCCAGCAGAGAAGAAGGCCGCCAAAAGCTCAGGAGCAATATGACGACGGAGGCGACGGACAAGGCGGCGGAGACCACGGCGGCGGCCACGGAGCCCAAGCCGACGCCGGCCGAGCCCCAAGCGGAGGCCAAGGCGGAGACGCAGGTCGAGGGCGCAGACGCGGACGCCAGCGTGAACGTGCCGCAGATCGCGCCGCTGGCCAAGTACAAGCTCGTCTTCCTGGGGGACCAGGGCGTGGGCAAGACGTCCATGATCACGCGCTTCATGTACGACACCTTCGACAACGCCTACCAGGCCACCATCGGCATCGACTTCCTCTCCAAGACCATGTACATGGAGGACCGCACCGTGAGGCTTCAGCTTTGGGACACTGCCGGCCAGGAGTACGTGGCGTCTTGCGCTGTGGCGACATCACACGCCCTCTTGCCATCTCGCTCTGCGCTCCCTTTGTATACCAGCATGTGGGACGTTAGCGCAGCATTCTAATGTCTGTGGTGCTGTCTGGATGGGTGAATCTACAGGCGGTTCCGCAGCCTCATCCCGAGCTACATCCGCGACTCGTCCGTGGCCGTCGTGGTCTATGACATCACAAGTGCGTGAGCTTCTCCTGACTGCAATATCCACGCTCTGTTACTCCTAAGGGTCTGTACGTATTGGCGCTTACACTGTTTCTCCATGCGTCCCGTCCGACTGTGCTGCGTGTGCTACCAGATCGCGCGTCGTTCCTGAACACGTCCAAGTGGATCGAGGACGTGCGCACGGAGCGCGGGCAGGACGTGGTGATCATGCTGGTTGGTAACAAGACGGATATCTCGGACCGGCGCCAGGTGTCCATTGAGGAGGGATCAGACAAGGCCAAGGAGGAGAATGTCATGTTCATCGAGACGAGTGCCAAGGCCGGCTACAACATTAAAGCGCTCTTCCGCAAGCTGGCCACCGTGCTGCCCGGCATGGAGAACACCATGATCAGCGGCGACTCCAACCGTGCGTGTTCTTGAGTCTGCTACGTCACTCTAATCCGCGCTGCTTTGCTATCATAGTCGCACTGACCTGTGGTGTCGTTTTGGATGTGGTTCTATTGCAGTGATTGACATTAAGTTGACTGCCGCGCCGCCTCCGAAGGAAGCCACGGCCGAGCAGTGTAATTGCTGAGTAGAGATCGTGAGCCGCGACGCCCAGAGACAGGAGGGCGAACGTAGAGCAGTCAGAAGGCCGCGTACACCCGAGCAGATGGCCGCAAACCAGGCAGAAAGAGGGTCCAGACGCACAATCGGCCATCAGATCCAGCGAGCAGGGGGCGGACGACAGTACAAACAAACAGAAGACCCTCGAAGACTCGACAACTCGGCCTACTTGCAGCCCCCATGCTGTGGCACATGTAGTGTGGCTGGCTCGGTCGCCAGACTTGGGGTTCTGTCGACGAGGGGGATACCCGTGTGTGCAAATGTGTGAGCTTTTTTTCTTTCATGTATTTGTAACGACGTGTGGTTGACGAGCATGTGACAACGTACTGCCTAGCCTCCAGTCCAATCTCCAGTTTTTCAAGCGTTTTGCTGGCTGGAGAGCTACTTGCGGCGACTAGCGCTCTGCTGTTCACGCTCACGCTCGAGCTCCTTCTTCTTGGAGATCGTCTCCCAATCGATGGTTACCTGTTTGGCATACTGCAGGAACTTGCTGTCCGTCTCTTGCAGCTTGTTGGCCGCCAGGAAGCGCTCACGGTAGGCCAGCACTGTGTCCACGTGCGTCCCAGCGTCGGTGGTGTGTTTGATGGCCAAGTCCAGTGCGCGTTCCCAGCGGAAGAGCCGCAGATTGAGTTTGATGGCGCGATACACGAGCGGCGTCGGATGAGCCTGCAGCAGGATAGCTTCCGCTTCCGTCACATTGCCCGAATAGAGCGCCAACTCGGCGTTGCGACGCTCGTCCGACGCCAAACTCTTGACGTAAAGCACGAAGTAGAGCTTGTCCACGCAGTCAATGGCCGCCAGCGCGATCTCTGCCGTCTCCAGGTGTCGACGATGCAGCGCCATGCCCGCAAGGCATGTCCAGAGGCTCTTGCTCTTGACGAAGCGGCACAAACGCACCGCCTTATCCCAGTCTGCCGCGGTCGTGAACTCGTACAGCATGGCAGCGTAAGGCGAGATACTCGCAGCGAGCGTGGTGCCGTCGGCACGCCGCACAGTCACACTGGAGCCCACGAAACTAGTGATGCGCGCCATCTTGAGCAAGTCAACAGCGTCGCGCGCCTCCAGTATGTCCGGCAACAACGTCCGGTCCACGTAGACCATGTTGGGGTACGTCCACGTGAGGAGCTTGGCATCTGCAACGGCGAGAAGCAGCTCCGAGGCGTCGTGCCAAGCCGCCGAGTCGACCTGCGCGTGCAGTTTGAAACTGCCTTTGACACCCACGCGTGCGAGGAAGAGGTCGCGGTTGCGGTCGATGAAGAAGAGCTTGCGGTCTTCTGCGGGGCCGAAATGACTTAGCGCCACTTCGAGGATTTCAAGCGAGTGTGAGATTGCCACAGCCATCTGCTTGCCCGTGTTGAGGTCGAAGCAGCGTACAGTCTTGCGGTCTGAATGGTCCAGGATGGCCAACGTGTCGGCGCTGAGCGAAACGGTGCGGCTACTCAAGAACTCGACGTTCATACCAGGGAACTTGGGGTTGCTAACAGCTTTGCCTTCGTAGGAGTATACTTGCAGACCATGGCAGCCGTCCACGGTGAGGAAGTGTGTCTCGCTCTGCACGAGAAGACTCACAGCAGCACGTAGATCGAAGATGTGCGGTGTGTTCCAGCTCTGCGCGTCGTAGATAAAGCACTGCGTGGCCGTGCAGACGACCAGGAAGCCGTGTGCGAAGGCCATTTCCACCACGCGATCTCGCGCAAAATCCAGCTCTTCCAGTGTCTCGTTCACCACATCTTGTACGTGGATCTTTCGCGGGTCCACAAGCGTCACCTCCACTTTCTTCCACTCCAACGTCCGACCTATAACCTGAGCGAAGACTGTGGCGCCGTTCCCACCAGCACCCACGAGCTGCGTGCTGTCTGCAGCCCAGGCCAAGTCTAGTAACGAACCGCTGGCTGGACGCTCACGGCAGTAGGACCAACCCGTCTGATCACACAGCCGTAGCATATTGTAGGACCCCACGGCGAAGCAGCTCCCATTAGGACACCAGGCCACCGCCGTGATCACGTGTTCACCCACAGGACTCTGGTAGAGCTGGCGACCAAAGGCGTCCCAGACGCGGAAAACCCGGTCTTCTCCACCCGAGACTACACGGTTGTTGATGGGGTTCCAGTCCAGACACAAGATGGCGCCATCGTGAGCTTTCCACTGGACATCCTTGCGTCCAAGCTGCACCGTCTTGATGACTAGGTTGTTGCCATGCGTGAAGAGGAGCTGATCGCTGTCTGGACCCCAGCACACGGCGTAGACGGAGCGACCTGTGGCTGCCAGGGTGGACCGCAGGTTGCCGCTACGTGACCAGATCTTGAGTGTGCCGTCCTCACCGGCAGTCACGAGCGCTGTGCCGTCGTAGTTCCACTTGAGAGCGATCACTGCGCCGGCTTCGCAGGCCTGGACGCGCTTCTCCTCGCGACCGCTCTTGGAAATGAGGCGAAAAGTACCGTCCGTGCAGGCGACGGCGAAGCTGTCGGCACTCTGCTTGCCCACGGACGGCGGCCAGTCCACGGCTGTGACGTAGGCGTCCATGGTGGCCACTTGGCCGCTCACTTCGCCATCCATCCGCCAGCGTACTACGGTGTTGTCATCACTGCAGGTAATCACCTCGCTCTCAGGCGTCCAGCAGCACGCCGTCACGAGCTCTTTGTGGTGGTTGTTGGCCAGCTGTGAGTGCTGAAGACGCATGGTAGACTCTCGTCCAAGGCTGTGGAGCAGAGCAAGCGGAAGATCGAGTACTGAGGGCTGGGAAGACGGCTCTGAGGGCGAGAGTTTCGGCTTTCACGACCCTTGGCAACTGGCTCGACCGTCCAGCCAAGATGATCTCAGCATGCTGTCTGGAGGTTCCAGGCCTCCAGGCGACGTTGCAGCTTCTAGGCGATCGTCAGAACTGGCAAACGCATCCCAGCGCTTAAGCACCGCCTCTTGGGTCCCAGTGATTCGACGCTCCTGGAAGCGCACAAGGCCACACGACGCAACCAATCTCAGCTAGGCATGCGCGTGGTTCGGACTGTCCAAGTGGTACTGGCATTGGCGACGTTGGCATCAGGAGAGCCCGCATCTAATCTGCAGTATGTAGTGCTTGGCACCGATGGCAAGGTGGTAGTAGGCGCCGACCCAAGTCCCTACTTTTGCAGGAACAAGGTCACGCTGGACAAGTGCCAGCAGGATGAACCGTTTCGCTCACTGCAGGAGAGCCAGCCTCCGCGTGTGCTTGGTGTTCGTCTTGAGGCACTAGACACAGTGGAGACAGCGCCCGATAGCGAGGTGTCGTTCGCTGTGTTGCCGCACGTCCCGGTCGCGCTGCTCCCCAGTAAACAGTCCGAGACTGACGTCCAGGTACGCTCTGGATCTTCTACTGACAAATACTCGCTCCACTCACTTACGCTGCCCATGGTGACTGCAGGAGTCCGAGGACGACGAGTTCTCAGTCGCCTCCGATACCTCCGTGAGTACCTCACACTCGTATTTGAGCTGTACAACAACAGATTCGAGTCTTCTCTGACGTGTGGCGATTACTACTATAGCAGTCTTCGCCTATGCTAACCTGGGGCGCCTTTCTCGCCATAGACGAGAGTGACAGCCCTGGGGTGCACGGCTCCGTCGTATTTGCCGAGCTGGTACGAGCTGCATTGCTCTGTCGTGTCTTCATGCTGGTCTCGGGCACTCACAGCAGTCCACCACTCTATGTTGTGCCCGTGTACATCAGAGCTGCTTCTTCGTGGCTTTCATCGGCTACTTGGTGCACTCAATCCCGCTCTGGGGCAGCTTCTCGCGCGGGCAGAAGTGCTGTCTCGTGGTGGCCTTCAGCTCGGCCGCACTCTTCCAGCTCGCGGTGCTGGCCTGGTCGCTCGGTGCCGTGTCTCCAGAGGCCATGCTGGGACTCTCCAGTCTTATCACACGCATGATCTCGCTGGGAATGGTGCCGATCACCACCACATCCTTTATGGGACGTGCGCGAGAGATCTGTCAGGACGCCAACACGTCCAACTCCAGCTCTGGCTCTGGCTCCAGCGCATCGCGAAGCTCTCGTCGCCACCACTCTCGTGCTAGATCCAGTTGAGATGACATCCAGTGTGACGACAACCGTAGCTCTATCTCCTCTCGTGAATACAGACTTGCGTCTCCTAACTCAACCTCAAAGTTCTGAACTCTCTTCGACCTGAGTCACACTACAGGTTTCAATCCTCAAAGCGAAGTTCCAGACGACTGGGATCAACAGCACTGGGCCCGAGCAGCAGTGACATGGCGATGGCCTCCAGATGAAGCTGCTGCTCGGTGAAAGTCTCGACGGCAAACTCCCGCAGTAACTCGCGGCTTTCCGGGTACTCAACACGCCAACGAGTGCTTGCTAAAGGGTCCCACACATCAAAAACCACTGCTTGGGCTTGTGGGAGGATATCAGCACGTAATCGACAGTACACGACGCCCGGTTCTCCGTCTTCTGCATCATTTCCAGCCATGCATAGCACAGGCAAGACCGCACGAAAGACACAGCGATCCATATGGAACTCGAACTGCTGCGACTGCGTGGGGATGAAGGTGAGACGAGAGCAAAGCGCTTTCACCAGCATCGGCCACGGTGCCTCGTGCTGCAGTCGATGCCATTCGCTGCTAGCTTCCACAAGTGCTTTGTACAGTTCCTCGCGCTGTTTCTTCGTGGACGGAGCAGAACTCTTGGTTTTGGTCTTCTTCGTGGTTGTGGTCGATTGATGCATCATGAAGTGAAGCACTTGACGAGTTTCGCCTACACTTGCACGCAGATCGGTCAGGCGTTTACTGACGGCGGAGTCTGTCGGTGCCAGTTCCAGGACACGGAGCTGGTGCTCGTGTTGGAGCTTGGTGAGTGCCAACCACTCGAGTCTCGAGAGCTTCAGTGGTGTACTACGCGAACAGTTAGCAGGGTCGTAGAGCTCCAGGACAAACCAGCCAGTATCCACATCGGACTCCAAAGTCTCCTCACTTTCAACTTCGTCATCTACAGCAAACAGCGAGTATCGGAGTCGTTTCCCGTCGACGCGGCACACACCAGCAGCCAGCAGTGAGTGGTTTGGTCGGATATGCACTCGCGACAGCCATGTGCGTTGACCCACACGCCTCCAGCGTTTACTGGATGGAGTGCTTGGGACGAGAGCAGCCACCGTGCGTCGGGCTTCCTCACGCAGAGTCTTACGACGTCTTTCAGCACGACGTTGAGCTCGTTCGAGCGCCGTCTTCTCACGCTCACCCACAGCTTGCAACCGCTGCTTATGTCGCGTAATTTGCGCCGTCACCGGCTTGAGCTCTGCCTTGAGTGTCTGTCGTGCGGCCTTGTGTGTTCGCCGAAGCTCGTGCTGCTGCTTCATGTCGGCTCCAGATGCAGATGCACCTCCCATTGCATCGATCTCCTCGATGCGCGTCTTGAGTGTCTGATCCTGGGTTAGTAGTTTCGTGCGTGTGACTTCGCACTCTGCCATTTCGCGACGGATCTCAGTGCGCTCAGCCTCCGCGTCGAGAAACAGACGCTGCTGTGTGGCTTTCAGCTCCAGCTCCAGGTCTCGCTGGCCGTCACGCTGTGCCTTGACCTCCATCTCCGCTCGCAGTGTGTCTTCAGTCTGTAGTGGTGGCAATGGCGGCATGGCCGTCCCACCAGGACCTTGTCGGCCTCGATCCACAGCCAACGACATACGTGCATTGCTGCGACGGTCCTCCTTCCCACTGAGTCGTAACTTGGACAGCAGTTGATGTGCCAATACTAAGGTCTGCTCGGTGCTAAAGCCGGCACGTGGCAGCGGATGGAGCCGTACAAGTCCTGCTGCCTCCAGCAGCCCCAGAGTGAGTTGATAGCGTGTTGACGAGCTCGGATCGTAGACTGTTACTACGAGGTTACGCGCTTGCATGGGGAAGTGGTGCACCGATACAAGGAAGCGACGACCGCGAAGCCGAATCTGCGTGCACAGTAGACGGTGACGTGCACGTCGAGGCTTGGCCATCAGTGCCGCCAGTTCTTCCAGACGTCGAGCCTCATCCTGTCGCAGTTTCTCTTCACGTTCCAGACGTCGTAGTGCAGCCTCGTTGAGAGGCGGTTCCGGTGAAAGTCGCAGCAGTGGCAGTCCAGCTTTCCTGGCCCTACAGAGTGCATCACGAGTCTCTGCGTCATCTATCATCTCATCTGGATGCCCAGATGTATCAGCGGGATCTTCCAATTCGTCTGGGTATTGGAAGTAGAGCAATGCAATGAGTTGACGCAGGAGCTGCTGCTTCTTGCCGGGGGCCAGTAGCGCCTCACGCTCTGGATCCTTGCCACCCACACGGAAGACCCACTCAAGATCTTGCAGTGTCACACACAGCGAGAAGCGGCGGCTTGTGGCTGGGTTGTAAGCCTCCACGTGCAGACAGCGTCTGTTACCCGGGAGTCCGGCGCCGTACAGGCGACCATAGATACCCTCGCCGTAGACGGACACGACACAGTAGTCTCTTGAAATGAGAGCGCCTTGCGAACGCAACAGCACGCGTGGTGGCCTCTTGACCGGGCTGGCCGTGTTCCCAGCTCTTTTTAGTGTTGAGACATTCGCCTGGAGAGTTCGCATCCACTTCCCACGGTTGCCTGGCCCCGGAGCATGAGTCATTCTGCAAGTCGCAGCTCGATTGGTAGAGCTCAGCAACAGTGGCAACTCGTCCTGTGCCCAGCGTTTATCACGGTCACGCAGAGGTTCCCGCCAGCGCTCAGCCTCCAGCCATGCGAAGCCGCGGTGATGCATGGAGTGGCAAGGCATGAGCGCTAGTTCGTCTCCACTTAGACACTTCTTGGGCAACGCCGCGAGTTGCAGCACGTTGGGTGGTGAGTAGACTTCCTGATGCTCTTGCAGTCGCACGAGATGCTCCACACCAAGTGTGGGGGAACCTTGCAGGTCCAGGACGAGGCGTGGCCGTTGCAACAGGTGAATCTCGAGTGGAGGAAGCTGCGATAGACTCACGTTCCTCGGGAGTGATGAGACTGGTGGGGCTGGTTCGGCTACATCTTGAGTCAATTGGTCCAGAAGGCCGGCCAGGTCTTGGACACCAGTGACGCTGCGACGACCAGGGCTTGGAGATGAAGGCGATAGCGGTGCGAGTGGTGAGCCTGGAAGTCGACGTTTACGCTGTCTTGTAGACGACGGTGAGTCGGTCTTCCAGAACTTCCATCGCCAGCGCCACGCGCCAGTCTTGGCGGCTTCCCGAGCCGTATTGGTAGTGTGGCGCTCGTCTTCAGTGTCGGCATACTCATGACGTTCGAGTTGCAGCTGGAGCGACTGCCGCGTTGGACTGGAAGAGCTCATCGTCTTGACAGGAATCACAACGCACTCGGCCTTGGTCTTCAGTCGGCCAGACGCGTGGGTGAGCCGTTGTAACTGCACGGGCAGCGATGGAGGTGGACATGTATTTCGGGAAGCTCAGCATGTGGGACCGGGCGACTTGGATCCGTGCACAAGCGACAAGAGCGACCGTCGTACAGCAGCAGCAGCAGCAGCAGCAGAGCGAAAGCAGTGACTGGTGCACGGCGCTATGCGGCTCTGCCGCCTTGCTCTCGTGCGGGTGGAAGTGGGCGGAGCACCATTGCAGCGTGCTTCGTCGTCCGACAGGCTCGAAAACGGCCCCGAGTCGTCGAAGTCCAAAGTCAAGCGCAAAAGAAGCGTCCTCGAGGGGACTCGAACCCCCAATCCCCGCCTTCGGAGGGCGATGCCTTATCCATTAGGCCACGAAGACAACCTGCCTTCTGGCATACTCACAAACACACACACACTTTCGCACCGATCGCCCGCCAAGAATGCGTGGCGCACATCAAAAGTATCCGCCTGTCTCGGTGCAGCGAGCTGCTGGTCCCTGCGGGTGCAAGTGAACGGAGCCGGGCCGTACGTTGGTAGCTTCGCGCAGTCTTCGTGGCCTAATGGATAAGGCATCGCCCTCCGAAGGCGGGGATTGGGGGTTCGAGTCCCCTCGAGGACGCTCCTTTTTGCCCAGGCCAGACCAAACAGCCCAACGACTGCGTTTTCGCTCGCACTCGAACAGCTTCGACCGGATGGGGCTGAAGGGGACGAGACCCGTTCGGAGCCTTCCATTTGGCTCACTGTCTACAGCTCTGGCTCGAGCTAGCAAGCACGTCTTTGACCTGAAACCATTGCGCAGCAGCGGCCCTGGATGCGCTGGCCGAGTTTCCAGCGCTTGCACCCGGTGCAGGGTTTGCGAGGCACGATGAAAGGAGGGTTTGCTGATGGGACTGCGTGCACTTTGTCCAGCACTACTGGTAGCACTTGCCAGGAGCTCTGCCAGACCAAGTCTTCCAAGTCGTTATCGGCAACCAGGAGCGCCTTGGACGCCCCACGCAGGTGACCAGCATTTAGCAGCCAAACGCTCAGGACTGACAGACAATTCACGTGCGTGGACCACACGAAACCACCTTCATGCAACCGCCACGCTCGACCAACATCACAATAACGAACGCCAACACGCCCAAGAGCTCATGACGACCGACAAGGTGGCGGCGGACGTCTCTGCGGCTGCTGCGGCTGCGGCGACGGATGCAGCGTCGTCACCACCAAAGCAGACCCGCAAGCCGATGCGTCACCTGGACAAGCGCTTGCCACCGTCGCTGCGCGTGCTGGCGCGGCTGTTCCAGGCGCTGGAGTTCGGGCTGGGCGCGCTGACGCTGTATCAGCGCACGCCCGACTTCGCGGCAGTCAAGCGCGCTGTGGAGAGCTCCTCCCAGATTAGCTTCACCGTAGCGCACCTGCAGCAGATCCTGACCGTGCTGCCCGGCGCGTACACGCTGGAGTGGAAGAAGAACACGCGCAGCAACCGGCGTCGAGCTCAGGAAGAGGGTGCAAGTTCCCAGCAAGCGCAGCGCCAGCAGCTCCGCGCGCAGCCACCAGTACTTACACTGCGTAAGGCACAACTACCGGCGCCAGACAGCGACTGTGAGTCACTAGAGGCGCGCATCACGCTCTTCTACGACAAGCTGAACGCTTATCTGGCCGCACAGGTGGTTGCCATCAAGAAGGAGCTCCCGGACATGACCGCCGACGAGCTCCGTGACGCGCTGAAACTCGTGGAGGTAGACCTGACACCGCTTCCTCCGATGCCCAAAGAAACTTCCGTCACCGTGAGTCAGACGCTGCTGCTCTCTAAGGAAGAAATGTCTGCAGAGTCTTCCGCAGCAGCTACAAGCGAAGGCAAGGCTGTACTGGAAAAGCCCGTGCCTAAGGACCTCCAGAGTCTGCCGATGTGGCTGATCGCCAAGGTGCGTCGGCAGGAGCAAGGCCAGAAGCGTGTCGTTGAGAACAGCGAAAAGAAACTCAAACGACGGTTGCTGGCCACGCTCCCGCAGCTCAGCGACCAGTTACAGTCGCTGGTCATGGTCACACGCAAGTCGGTCTTCGCCAAGAGCGATTTGCTGAAGCGCTTGGCCGCTCACGCACCCATCCGAGGTCATGTGGAGGAGCAGCTCTATCTGCTGGAGTCCATGGTACCAGAGTGGGTGACTGTAGTCATCCAGGACGGCAAAGAGTACGTGAAACTCGCGACTGGATGCAAGTATAACGCCACCAAGGCCTCGCTGCGGCGCGCCATCGCCAGCTTCACCTAGAATGGACGCAGCAAAGGGGATGCATGCCGCGCAGTTAGACTTGACCCTCGGGAATAGAGCTGGGATGCCCTCTCTCCTTCCCTTCGTGTGCTCCTTCGCCATTCACGCTTCTCCTCGCTTCCTCACTCCTTACCACCACACACCACCACTCTCACCAACATGAAGGTGAAGGGAATATTCACATACGACGCCTACTAGCAGCAAAAGGGGCTGCGCATGCGGGCGGATCTCTTGGTTGCCACTTGTCTGACTTCGGCGTGGAGGCTTGATTGGCATCAAAACTCAGGACTCAGGACTCAGAGACTCAGACTGAAGTCAACCAATCAGGACGTCGTAGCGTTGCGATCTAATCTGATGCGATCATGAAAGGACACGCCCGCTCGACTCGCCATTCACCGACTTGCGATCCAGTCATCACCAGCCACTTCCATCACCACCAAAGAATCGATGGAGACGCGGTTCTCCGCCATGGAAGCCGCAACCGACGCCCACGTGGGCTGCGCTCGTGCCGTAGTAAAGGCGGTGGTGGCTCTCAGCATGCCCTTCGTGCTCAGTCCGCGCGAAATCGCGACCGAGGCGGCGAGCAGCGTGGCCGCCGTCTTCACGTCGTGCTTCAGTCGACTGCACGCGCGTCCTGAGTTCAACTCGGAGCAACAGCAAGCGCTGCTGTCGCCTGAGGACGAGGCTGTCGAGGCGAGGATGGTCTCGGAGGCCGCCATGCGTGAGCTGCGGCGGCGCGTCATGGAAGGCAGCATCTCCGCCGTTAAGATGTCGCGCTGGGGACCCGCATCAGCCGAGCTCCGCCAGCAGCGACATAGCCGACAGAGCATCATGCAAGAGCGCACTTGCACACAAGTCAATCCAGTGCCCACGACCTACACGAAGGCGGGCCCAGCGGCTGAGCCACAGGCCTTTACGACCTTGTTGTCCGACACGGAGCAAGCTCTGGAGCGCATCTTGGGCCCTGTCAAGGCCACCGCAGCCAGCAAGAAGCTGGTAGACGCGGATGCCGTACGTTGCCTGAGTGTGGACGAACTGTTGGCTCCTAACACAGCGCAGGAGGCTAGCAGCAGCTCCCCAGAGAAGACGGGGGGAGAGTCGGTGCTCTTGCAGCTACAGGACGAGGCGGACAGCGACGCCAAGAGCCAAGTACGTGAATGGCTGGAAGGTATCGATGCATCGCGAGCTGAAGAGTACTGCGGGTATGCGCGACAGCTGGAGCAGCACGGCTTCATGACGCTGGCGGATCTGGCGCAGCTGGAAGGCGATGACGTGGAGCAAGCCATGAGTGAGGCCGGCATCGCCAAGTTCGCGCACCGCCTGCGTATCCGCAAGGCTATCCAGCAGCTCCATGCGTCTGGCGGTGGCGCGTCCGTGGCTGTGGCTGCTAGTGCTTGACAGATCGACGAATGCTCGACAAAGCAGAGAACGGGTTGTCAATGTGATTTTTCTTTCTTTTACTATGAACTAAACTCGAGGTGAAGAGATGCGAGCAAGCGCCTGAAGTTGGGGCAAAGAGCATGGAGCAGGACCAGCAAAGTCACTTGGACGCTTCGCTCAGAGGTCCTCGTTCAGATACGAGATGTCGTCCCACGGGTGGCGGTATAGCGGCTGCTTGAGACGCTTCTGGTCCAGGAAGTGGCCAATGAAGCCCATGCTGCGACCCAGCACGAACAGTCCGTTCAGGCAGCCGTTCTCGATCTGCTCGTCAGCCTCCTCCACCGTGAAGACGCCACAGTTGCGCAGCAGGTCCACGAAGCACACAGCGATGCAGCCGTCCACGTTCAGGATGAGGTTGCTGCGCTTCTTCGTCGTCACCTGCTCCACCTCAAGCGCAAAATCCAGCACGTCCGTAGCGGGGAAGTTCTCCTGCGCATACTCCTTGATAATGGTCACGCGCTTGTCCGGGTTCGAGAGCGACTTGATGCGGTGGCCAATACCCATGATCAGCTCGTTCTTGTTGCGCATGTTGACCACAAAGTCGCTGGCCGACACGCCCGAGTCGTGTGCACGGGAGAACATCTCAGCCGCCTTGTCCAGCGCGCCACCGAAGCGGGGGCCAATGGTCATCAGTCCCGACACCAGCGACGAGATGAGGTCCTTGCCAGCACGCGCCGTCACGATCGTGTTGTGTGCGCCAGACACGGCCGGACCGTGGTCCGCCGTCACCATGAGCACCATCTCAATGAACTTGGACGCGTAGGCAGGGAGGCGACGCTTGAACCATAGCAGGCCAATGACACCGCCGATCCCCAGGTCTTCCTCGAACACCTTCGAGATGGGAGTGCCAGCGTACCGCAGCTCCTCGCCACGGTCGTCCGTGATGGAAGAGATGAAGTTGGCCGGCTTGCGGATCAGTCCCAGGTTCTTGGCCCACGCGTAGTCCATGGGGACCTTGGGGACAGGCACCTCCGGGCGCGGCACGATGGCACCAGAAGCCACCATCGAGTCGAACTGCTTGCGGATAGCCACGCCGAACTGGTCAAAGTTCTCTGGAACAATGCAGCCAGCAGCCGCGAGCGCCGCGTTCTTAGCTGACGCCGTCTCCGACTCGCCCGTGGCGCAAGCACCGGCGTGGCCGAACTGCACCTCGAACGGGAAGATCTTGGCGCACGTACCAATGCACCAGGCCACCACAGGCTTGGTGATCGCGCCCGACTGCAGCGCGCGACACACGGCGAACTCGTCCGTGCCGCCCACTTCGCCCAGAAGCACCATCATCTTCACCTCCGGGTTCTGCTGGTAACGCAGCAAGTGCTGGATGAACGTCGAGCCTGGGTACTTGTCGCCACCAATGGCGACACCTTCGTACACGCCGTCCGTCGTCTGCGCAATGATGTTGTTGAGCTCGTTGGACATGCCGCCAGACTTGGACACGTACGCCACGCTGCCAGGACGGTAGAGCTTCGACTGCACGATGTTGTCCAGCATGCCGCCAGTGTTACCGATACGCAGACAGCCAGGCTTGATACCGCCCACAGTCGCGGGGCCGATGATACCCACGTTCTTCTCGCGCGCCTTCTTGACAATCAAGCGCGACTGCTGCTCCGGCACACCCTCAGCAATGATGGCGTGCGTCTTGATCGTGTCGCTGTGCTCCAGGGCCTCCATGGTGGACTGGTAGACCGAGCGGAAGGAGGAGAAGTTGATGAGCACGCTCACGTCCGGGCACTTCTTAACAGCCTCCGACAGGTGCTGGTACACGGGAATGAGACGCTCCGATGTACCCCAGTAGAACTTGAGGTAGTGGTTTGGCGAGAAGGGGAAGATAAGTGCCGCCACACTCGGAGTCTTGCGCTTGCACAGGTAGTCAAAGTCCAGCATACCCTGCACGGCGCGCTGCTGCAGGCCGTACACGATGCAGCGCGTCTTCTCGTGCATACGCACAATGCCCTCGTCCTGGATCACAGACACCGTCTTGGCAATGCCCTTGGACTCCGTCTCGTCGTTGCTGGTACCGCCATCCTCGCTGTCGCTGTTGGCAGCCGACGCGCTCGACTCAGACGTGGTCTTGCCAGCACTGTGCTTGGTGGCAGCCACCGTGGGCTTCACTTCCACCTCCGATGGCTTCTCCACCAGACCAAGAGCCATGGGAACAATGCCCACAATGTGCGTCTCCGGGCCGAACACCTCGATAGGCACGCCCGTGGTCTCCCCCACTTCACGCATCACCGAAAGGCCTTCCTGGTAGTTGGGGCCACCACGACGCACCCAAATGTGCACCTTGTTGTCCTTGAGCTTCTGCTGGTACTCCTGGATGGCGCGGATGATGCCCTTGAAGGTCATGGCCACATCCGTGAAGTTGGCAATGCCACCGCCAATGATCAGCACCTTGCCACGCTCGTCGAAGTTGCGCGTCATAAGATCCAGAATGGTCTTGGCGTACAGATACGTGTGCGTCTCACTGGGAGCGCCCGAGTACTCACCGTAGTTGGCCAGCTCCTTGCCAAAGCCCAGGTCCGCGATCGTGTCAGCGTACACCACCGAGGCGCCACCGCCAGCAACCATCGTCCAAATACGACCCGTGTGGTTGAGGATGGTGAGCTTGAGCGAGGCGCCCGTCTTGGAATCCAGGTCCTGGATGAACTCCTCCTCGGGGAACTTGGCGCGACCGAAAGCCGGCGGGAACTCCAGCTCGCCCCACTGCGAACCCACGAGGAAGTTGGCCGTCTCGTCCAGCTTGGCCGCCATGTCCAGCACCGAGATCTGCTCACCCACCAGCACGATGGGGTTGATCTCCATGTACACAAAGTGCAGCTCGCGGAAGGTGGCCAGCATGCGCACCAGGAACTTGGAAAGGATGGGCTTGCGCGCGGCCTCCACCGAGGACAGCAACGCCGTCGTCACCTCCTCCTCCGTGGCCACCGACTCGATGCCCACCTGCAGGCGCTTGGCCTTGGCGTCCACATTGCCCACGTCGACACCACCCTCGTGGTGGAATAGGATCTCCTCGCCGTCGCGGTTGGACACGATGCACACGTAGTGCTCATCCGGACCGCTGTGCTTGACGAAAGGCTCCACGATGAAGTGCGTGAGCACACCCGAGACGGATTCCACCTGGATGGGCTTGTTAATGCGCTCCCAGACCCAGTCCTGCACCTCGGCCCAGGTGGCGTTGAGCAGCAGCAGGTTGGCCTTGCCACGACGCTTGATGAGCTGGTCGGGCTTGACCACCAGCTTGGTGTCGCCCAGTCCCGTGAGCCACGGACTGGCCGTCTCGATCTGCGTGAAGAACTGCTCCTTGCTCTGCTCCGAGAACGTCTTGCTCACGCTGATCTGCGCGAAGCGCTTCTCCAGGTGGAAGGCCGGCAGGCTCGTGGACAGGATGCGCTTGCCATCGAACTCGCGGATCGCCTTGGCCGACATGGGGGACTGTGCGGCTCGAGCTTCAACTCCAAAGGGCGCAGGCGAGGCGAGGCGGGCGGCTGGGTGACTTGGAGGCCGCGAAAAGCGAAATGCCCACTCCGGCGCACCCGCCGGCCTTTGGACGCACGGAGGGCTCCACGTCTCGTAAACGAAAACGACGTAAACGACGAGGCATGAAGAGGTCGGAGTGATGGTCCTCGGCAAAACCGGTATTTCGAGGCGCCAGGGCCACGCGGCGGTGTCAGGCGGTGGCCCGTCACTTGGCTGCTTGGTGCTGGGATTGAGAGGGGCTGGGGTGCGTCATGCCCGATGGGGGGTCTGGGGGTTGAGCGACCCGAATGCAGCAACCTGCTCGCCTCGTCCCGGGTGGCGAGAGCGGCGAACTGGGCTGGCGTTGCTGCATGGGGACCGTGCCTGTTCATCACTGCAAGTCCCGCGAAGAGGCGCCATGACATCATAGGGTGATGCGGTGGCGTCATGGGCCCGCGCTCGCGCCAAGGATAACCTACGCCAGTTCGCACTCACCCACTAACCGAATCACCATACTGTTCCTGCAAAGCATACTGCTCGGAGTTACAGACGCATGAATCCTAACATACATCAGTGCATGCGCGCCGCGTCGACAGACCCCAAGCGGCAAACGGCTGCTTGGAGGCCTTCCGGACGCCACGCCCAGTAGAGCTGCAAGACCTGCCAGGCCGCGCACCCGCGGTCTCCAGGCCGCCTCTGCAGAGAAATGACGTAATGCCGGCGGCGGCCGGCTCCTGCGCATGACGCGGGCGCTCCTGTGCACAGTGCAGCGGCGGGTCGACGTGCTTCTTCAACTTCCGCTCCGAGCCAAGGCTCCTTGGCTCCGCCAGCGCCTCCAGCCGTGCCAAGCAACTGCAAGCGCTAGCTCAACCACGCTCGGGCTGCTTGGACGCAGAGGATGCGTTTGCTGCTTGGACTGCTGGCTCCGCGTCGTCACGGACTGGCGCGGCGCGCTGGCGCTGGCGCTTGCAGCTGACGCTGACGCTGCAGCCGCTTGAGGTAGCTCGTGCTGAGCAGATACTGCTGGTACGTCAGCGGCGTCTTGAACGGCAGGCGCTGTCGCGTCGATTCCGGTCATCGTGGCCGCGCACCCAGACCACCAGCATAGCACAGCACAGCAGCCTGTCAGTCAAACGCCAACGCTGGGCTCTCCCCCCCCCTTCCAGCCTGCATGGAACCAGCCTCTTGCCTGTTCGCGCACCGTCGGAGCAGCCTCGCTCTTCTTCTCGGACGCCGACGGTGCTCCAACCCCCAGCGCCATGCCACGCAGATCCACGGTCACGCGGCAGCCGCGTGTGAGCGCTCCTGCGTTGGCGCTCAGCGGCCAGCGCACCGCACAAGACTCCAACGCGCTCAGGCTAACGCAGCGCCTGCGGCCAGCAGTGGCCGTCGACGCTGCCGGCACCGCCAACTCCTGCTCCAGCCAGCGCTCGCAAGCGTCGCATTAGCTCCCTGCAAGCCTTCTAACCCCTCGAGCTGCACGTACCTGCGGCTGCGGCTGCGGCTGTGGCTGTGGCTGCGGCCAGCTTGCCCCGAGCTGCAGCCATCTGCGCAGCTTGTCGCGGCGCGCGCGGTGCGTGTCGGCGGGCGTGACGAGGCAGAGCTGGCACGACGCTCTGGCGCGGCGCCACGGAGCCAATCGCCAAGCGCAGAAAGCGGCATGCGGTGTCAGTGGCTGACCGGAGCGCGGTCTGTGCAATCTATGCAAGCTCCCGGCGCAGAGACCCCCACGTACGCGCTGTCAGCGGCCAGCGGCGCGTGTCCAGCGGCGCCTGCCAAGCGCTCCTGTCTGCAGACGCCCCCCGTGAGCGCGAGCTGCTTGACACGCAAACGCCAGGCGAGAGAGCGCAACGGCGAGCCGCACGCACCTTGCGAACTCGCGGCCGTAGTTGCAGCGCTGCACGACGCGCAGCAGCATGTTGGGCGCGCGCTGCTGGAAAACGGACGGGACGGCGTAGGCGCCCGGGCCCGCTCGCGTGTACACGCTCTGCAGGTAGCTGTGGCGGTCGTCGGCCGGCGGTGGCCGCATCCGCAGCTTACCGCTCTCCATGCGCCGTCTCCGGGCGTACTCCGAAATGAAGTGCGCGATGCTGGCATCAGCGGACGGGCACTCGGAGCAAGGCCCAACGTCTCGCGTTCTGGTGCAGACAAGGTGTGGAGGAGGGGGGGGGGGG